>SZWC01004374.1:104608-119090 GCA_023375785.1 Penium margaritaceum
GCCAGATTTCTTTTGAGCTTGAACACCCACTTCACATCTATCGCCTTTCGACCGGGTGGAAGAGGAACAAGTTCAAACACTTTGTGGTCAAGAAGTGCATTGATTTCCGCAACCATGGCCTTTTCCCACTCTGCTGCGTCAGTGCGCCCCCTTGCCTCAGTCAGGGTTTGGGGTTCGGCATCACCATGGTTGGTGCTTCCAGTCATGTGATAGAACTGTCTGTAGTTGACACGGGGAATATTCCGCAGGGCTCGTCGCTCGGGCTCCGGTGGAGGCGGTGAGGGTCTGTTAGTGCTTCCAGGTGGAAGTTGATCTTTCAGTCCAGGAGGTGACTGGGGCGCACTGGACTCGGTACTCGCCAAATCTGAGGATGTGAGGAGGTCCCTTGGTACGGGATGGCCGCCTCCCTCCATCTGTTGTGCAGTGTGTGGCGGGACTGATGCGTCACGGGGAACAAAAACAGGGACACTCACATACTGAGGGTAGTGCTCGGGTGGTGTCAGGTTGGGCACATGTCTCAATGTGTGGAATTGTTTGTAGGGCATATGCTCCAAGAATGAGGCATCCCGACTTTCAAGAAAAGCGTGACTAGTTGGGTCCCAAAACCGCCACGCCTTTGAGGCGTGAGATACCCCCACAAACACACACCACCGCCCTCGAGGACTGAGTTTGTTCTCTCTTTGTGGCCTGGAAAACCAGACACAAGCCATAGTTCCCCACACTCTGGCGGGTCGAAGGTCTGCCTTTTCCTTAAACCACCGTTTCCACAGAGTGACGGACTTAGGCAATGGACCTTGTGGGATCCGGTTCCACACCCAGGTGACGTACATGACTGCTTCTTCCCAAAACCCAAAAGACAGACTTGACTCGGTGAGCAGAGTGCGTAATGCATCACCCAACGTTCTGTGCCATCTCTCTGCCACCCCATTCTGTTGTGGCGTATACGGTGCAGTGGTCTGATGTTCAATCCCTTGTGTTTTCAAGGCTGCTGTCAAGGAACCCATGAATTCCCCGCCCCTGTCAGTACGTAGCTTCAGCAGCTTGCATTTTGTCTGGCGTTCTGCCAGAGGAATCCATTCAGTGATAGCCTGTTGGGTGTCTGCTTTGGACTTGAGCAGAAAGGCCTAGCGGAACCGACTAAAATCGTCTGTCAGTGTCAGAATATACTGTGAGCCGTACTGGATAGAGGGTACGGGCATTGGTCCTGTGAGATCAGCATGGACCAATTCAAGTGGAGCTGTGCTGTCCCTCTCTGACTTGGGGAAAGTCTGTCTGTGAGCCTTGCCCTCATGGCACTCGAGACATGAGTCTGCTTTAAGACCGTGAGGGCAGTCTTCTGGGCTGAGCCCATGTGCAGATGAGTTTTTCAGCATGGCAGTGATCAGGTCAGTGTGAACGTGTGCAAGACGACGATGAAGTAGTTCTGTGTGCTATGCCACAGTTGCTGTCACGATGTGTGCTTGTGGACGCTATGAGTGTGTGGGGACAAGGGGAAACAGAGTCAGATGATAGAGCATATCAGCATGCAATGGCCCATCGACCAGCAGAGCCCCAGCAGAATCAAAGAGCATGCATCTTTGCTTTTGCGTCACTGTGGACATGCTGGCCTAGCGGTCAAGCTGTCCTCCCGACAACAGATTCACTTTCAACTTGGGCACATACAACACACCGGTCAGCCATATTACCCCGCCCGGAGCCTGCAGTGCCACCGTGCCCACACCCTCCACCGCCAACACCTCCCCTGAGCCAGTTTTTACTCCCTTCACATCATGCACAGCATAGAGGGACACAAACAGCGACTTGTGCGGCGACATGTAATGCAAAGCAGCAGTGTCAAACAGCNCCCAGCAGAATCAAAGAGCATGCATCTTTGCTTTTGCGTCACTGTGGACATGCTGGCCTGGCGGTCAAGCTGTCCTCCCGACAACAGATTCACTTTCAACTTGGGCACATACAACACACCGGTCAGCCATATTACCCCGCCCGGAGCCTGCAGTGCCACCGTGCCCACACCCTCCACCGCCAACACCTCCCCTGAGCCAGTTTTTACTCCCTTCACATCATGCACAGCATAGAGGGACACAAACAGCGACTTGTGCGGCGACATGTAATGCAAAGCAGCAGTGTCAAACAGCCATTCATGCATCGGCAGCGTGTGTGATGTCGTGACATGTGTGTGACCAAAACGCTGACCAGACCCCTGTGGTGTGGCGGTGGGCTCAGGAGGCTACAGCTCCATGGGGGTCGTCGAGCCGATGGGTGGTGCTGCATACGGCTGCTGCGCGTCTGCCACCTCTGTGTACGCGCGCTGTGCCCATGCCGCTGCGGGTGCAGGAGGGGTGGAGATGGGTGTCACATAATACGGGCCCTGATACATCGGCAGTGGTCCCTGGGTCATCAGCGGCATCACCGGTGGCTGCAGCAGCGACGGCCCAAAGGTGGCTGCGCCAAACGGGGTAGGAGCACGTGGTCCAACAGGGGCCTGTGTCGACCAGGCTGGCGGCTGCAGCTGCTGGCTCAGATGCGGACGAGCGATCGGTGGGAACTGCTGCTGCTAGCCTGGCGGGGTCATAATGCGCTAAAGCTTTGGACACGCTCTCCAGAAGTGTCCCGCCTGTCCGCAGTAGTTGCAGGTGCGACCTCCTGTCCCCCGTCCCCGCCCTCGTCCTCCGCCAGCCTGTGCTCCTCTGCCTCCTCCACCACGACCACTCCCATGTCCAGTGCCTGTGGGTGCACTAGACTCTGCCTGATGATCGAAAGCACTGGGTGTTAGAGTGTCGGCTTCACGCGCTTCCCCACGCAAAATGTCCTCATAGTGTCTGAGGGTGCTACGGAACTGGACTCGGAACCATCTTGGATGTGTCTGCTACAACACTCAGCAAGTATCTCGGCTAACGTATCCTGTAGTGCACGCAACCACCCCTCTGCATCCCTCAACTCACACTCTCTAGACATCTGGATGTAATCGCTCCTCCCCATGTCTCCAATGAAGGTGTAACCTGGAGCATCCTCCGGTGGAGGAATGTCGCCGAATAATATCGCTCGAACGGTAGCGACGTACGTCTCCTGCTCACTGATCTAGGAACGAATCTCATCCTCCTCAGCTCGGCATCTCAGACAGGAATGACTAGGTGCTGCCGACGTGGTGAAGGGCACTAACTTTGCAGTCACCACCATAGGTGGGCAAGCCTCTGACGTCCCCCCCCAGATGTCTCTATCAGCTGCTGCATGATCACTGACCAATGAGGGAAATACCAACACGGCTGATGCTGTCGATGCAGCTGAGGCTGCCGATGTGGCTGCTGCTGACGATGTAGCTGATGCTGCCAGTGGAGATGATGTTGCCGATGCAGCTGATGATGCAGATGATGCCGATACTGCCGATGCTGTCAGTGCTGCTGATGCAGCAGATGCTGCCGATGAAGCCGGTGGTACTGATGCAGCTGGTGCTGATGATGAAGCTGATGCTGCTGATGAAGCTGGTGCTGCCGATGTAGCGGACGGAATGGATGCTGGAGGTGCTGTAGAGGATGTCGATACAGTGGATGAAGCTGATGCCTCAATGGGTGATGCTGCAGAAGGTGTAGGTACTCTCGCTGAGGGAGAGGATAGAGCTGATGATCCTGAAGGTGCCGACACCGCCCATGGAGAGGATACTGATGAAGACGTTGACCCAAGTGATGAAGCTGGGGATCCTAGTGGAGACGACGTGGTCAGTGCAACTAATGTGGCTAGAAGGGCTGGTGTGGAAGATGGAAGCACTGGAGAGGTACCAGATACAGCTGGTGCCTTCGGTACTGAGGATGTAGTAGATGGGGCAGCTGATATAGGAGGTGCAACTGTCACAGCCGATACAACTGGTACTGTGAGTGAGGCAGGTGCTGCGAGAGAGGCTGATGCCGATGAAGCTGTGGATGCAGCAGATGAAGCCGATGCTGCAGCTGCTGGTGAAGAAGCAGATGGAGCAGGAGGTGCTGCTGGTGATTTTGCACCCACGCAAAAATCGTGGGTGGGTTCGCCACTGCGAGGTGTAAGATGATGTCAGCAAGGTTGCGCGTGAGCGAGCCCGTGGGAGTGAGCGAGGGTCAGCAGGGAGAGCCAGTGAGTGAGGGCATCGGCGAAAGAGAGAGTTAGAAGAGAGAGAGAGAGAGAGAGAGAGAGAGAGAGAGAGAGAGAGAGAGAGAGAGAGAGTCGAAGCCGCGCGCGCGTCAGACGCCCGCGGCTTCGCCCTAGAAAGCTGCTACAGCTGCGCAGCTGGTGCCTCTACCGCGTTGTGTGACAGCTGCTGGCCCACTGCTGCACGTGGCTACTGTGCGTCTGTAGCGACCACACTGCTGCGGCTGCAAGCTGCTGCCTCACTGCGAATGCTGCTGCTGCTGCTACGAGCTGAGCAATGCACGCTGCTGCTACTGCCTGGTGCTACCAGCGAAATGCAGCTGCGATTGCTGCTCTTTGCTATTACGTGCTAATTGCATGCTGCTTGCGGCTGATGCAAGCACTTTTGCGGCTGCTTGCTGCTGTTGCTGCTGCTGCGCAATGAATGTGACTGCTACTGCTGCGCGCTGCTTGCTACACACTGCTTGCACGCCGCAGCTGCACCGCTTGTACGTGGCTGAAAAGCTGCTGGCAAGCGGCTTCCACTGCTCCCGCCGCTCCGCACACGACTGCTATTGCTGCTGCTGCTGCTGTCTGTGGCTGCCACGCTCCTTGCACGCGGCAGCTTGCCAATGGGCTGCCACGCTGTTTGCACGCTGGACACTGTTGCGACTTCAAGCTGCCATGCGGTTGGTTGCGGCTGCTGCCACTGCTGTTGCACCCTGCGCACTGCTCAATGCCGCTGCTAATGCCAATGTTGCTGCTGATGCTGCGCGCTGCTTGCACGTGCAACTACGCCACGTGCATGTGGCTGCAACGCTGCTGTCACACGGTTGACACTTACACGTGCCTTGTTGTTATTTTGCCGCTGTTACCTATGGTGCTGCTTTTGCCGCCCATACAACAGCTACAGTAGCACCCGGTGGGATCCTAGTGAACAATAAACCTAGCTTAGGTGGAAGATGAAAGCTGTCGTTGTTTCTCTCGCACACACGTTTTTCGCTCCTGGACACTTCTGTCTGCGTGGCGCCACGTGGCGCATCTCAGCTGCGTTTCAGACTCATTCTGCTGCTTTGTTGCTCACACGGCCCCCCTGTGCTCTGATACCAAGCTAAAATAGGTCTAGGGCATGCNCCCTACGCTGAGCTTTTGTACTGGGGACTGGCGGCTAGCCCACCAGGCCCCGTCATCCCCGCCGCACCAAAAGGCACGGACGGGGAGTACACATGTCCCAGAACATGAAACCACAAACCGGAGGTCTCCCGAGGCACCGGAACAGTCAACCGTGTGCCCGGGTCTCGACCGACAGGAGAATATCAAATATACCCCAAACAAAACCAGAATATACGGTGACACACTAGCATCACGGTCTAGCCAAGCTAGGCAAGTTTAGGCCTCCCGAGACGCCAGAACATGTAACCGGGTGTCCGGGTCTCAGCCACATGCAGACTACACATGTCTGTCAAAAAAGGTCTCTAAGACTAGACCAATTAGTGCAGGGTCTCCCGAGGTACCGGCACAAACCACCGTGTACCCGGGTCTCGACCACAGAGAGAGTGTACAACCTGTCAGAGGGAATATGCAGTCAATCTTTGTGGGTCTCCCGGAGCACTGGCACAAACCACCAAGTGCCCGGGTCTCGACCACCGAGAACACTCTACTAGACACATATGGGTAAACTGAGCTGCTAGAATGCACCATTCATGTCACAGAAGAAGTTATGTAGCCACTGGAGAACCATCAGTTCAAACTAGGAGACAAGGCTACATGATAGCTCAAAGCCCATACACCAACACTCCCCCTGGGCTACAAGAGCTGTCGACAAGGCACCTGCTGAGACGATACAGACACTCCCCCGTGATGAGAGAGTCCTGTGAATATGAACGCCAACACCAATGTGCTAGAATGCATCTGCTCCCCCTGCATGGAGAAAGCTGTGAACCTATCGCCTGAAGATAACACTGCATCTCCTCTTGGCTCAAACGATCCTGGGAAGAACAATCCAACAATGGACGTACCTGACAGTAGCTGGAGATGTGAGTACGTCATCAGAGAGATGAGGATGAGGCTACAATGACTAACATGTGCACAACTCACTCACGCACTCTCTAACGCCTGTGACTCACCACATGGAAGCTGCCAGAGATCCCAACTAGCAGGATCCTGGGTGTCACTCTCATCAGACTCAGAGGGTGCAGGAGTGGAGAAGACGCTGCCGAATGCTCCATGGCTGAGCGAGGAGAGAAAGGCTGATCCCCCCACATCTGGGAGGTGCCAGCGGTCCCAACTAGCAGACTCCGAAGTAGTACAGGTGGAGAGGATGGTGTTGGAGGATCCTGGAGTGGAGAGTAGAGACGGAGCTGGAGCTGTGTGTGGGAAACTCACTCCTGCAGTCGGTACAGCAGCTGCACACTCCAATGTGCGTAGATGCTCCAGTGCTACAACCAGCTCACCTTGGAGAAGAGAGGCGCGCTCACGCATCTCGGAATGATCCTCCTGAGTCACTGTGCAAAGCTCAAACTCAACATCCTCAAGCACTGCCATCATCTCACTGTATGTGGTGGATAAGGAGTCAACCACTCTCCGGAGCACCATCACCTCCATCTCTGCTGCTCGAAGCTGAGTGGCTGTAGGTGCTGTGCCTCCTGAAGCAAAATGTCTCAAGGTATCCAAGGACTGGGACAAAGGGTCATTTGAAGGACGTGGATGCTGGACAACCTGTGAGGTAGGAGGTGTGCAAGACTCAGAGGTGGAGAGAGATGGTCCAGGTGTAAAGGAGAAGGATGTGGGTGAGCTGAAGGATGTCGCAAGGCTGTCTGATGTGTCGTCGCTGCTCAGTACATCAGGATCGCCATCCTGTGAGGTGTTGTCTGAGGGTGCTACGGAACTGGACTCGGAACCATCTGGGATGTGTCCGCTACAACACTCAGCAAGTATCTCGGCTAACGTATCCTGTAGTGCACGCAACCACCCCTCTGCATCCCTCAACTCACACTCTCTAGACATCTGGATGTAATTGCTCCTCCCCATGTCTCCAATGAAGGTGTAACCTGGAGCATCCTCCGGTGGAGGAATGTCGCCGGATAATATCGCTCGAACGGTAGCGACGTACGTCTCCTGCGCACTGATCTGGGAACGAATCTCATCCTCCTCAGCTCGGCATCTCAGACAGGAATGACTAGGTGCTGTCGACGTGGTGAAGGGCACTAACTCTGCAGTCACCACCATAGGTGGGCAAGCCTCTGACGTCTCCCCCCAGATGTCTCTATCAGCTTCTGCATGATCACTAACCAATGAGGGACAAACCAACACGGCTGATGCTGTCGATGCAGCTGAGGCTGCCGATGTGGCTGCTGCTCACGATGTAGCTGATGCTGCCAGTGGAGATGATGCTGCCGATGCAGCTGATGATGCAGATGATGCCGGTACTGCCGATGCTGCCGGTGCTGCTGATGCAGCAGATGCTGCCGATGAAGCCGGTGGTGCTGATGCAGCTGGTGCTGATGATGAAGCTGATGCTGCTGATGAAGCTGGTGCTGCCGATGTAGCGGACGGAACGGATGCTGGAGGTGCTGTAGAGGATGTCGATACAGTGGATGTAGCTGATGCCTCAATGGGTGATGCTGCAGAAGGTGTAGGTACTCTCGCTGAGGGAGAGGATAGAGCTGATGATCCTGAAGGTGCCGACACCGTCCATGCAGAGGATCCTGATGAAGACGTCGACCCCAGTGATGAAGCTGGGGATCCTAGTGGAGACGACGTGGTCAGTGCGACTAATGTGGCTAGAAGGGCTGGTGTGGAAGATGGAAGCACTGGAGAGGTACCAGATACAGCTGGTGCCGTCGGTACAGAGGATGTAGTAGATGGGGCAGCTGATATAGGAGGTGCAACTGTCACAGCCGATACAACTGGTACTGTGAGTGAGGCAGGTGCTGCGAGAGAGGCTGATGCCGATGAAGCTGTGGATGCAGCAGATGAAGCCGATGCTGCAGTTGCTGGTGAAGAAGCAAATGGAGCAGGAGGTGCTGCTGGTGTAGCAATCACAGCCGATGCAACTGGTCCTGTAAGTGAAGCAGGTGCTGTAGAAGAGGCTGATCAATCTGTGGATGCAGCAGAGGATGCCGAGGCTGCGGCTGCTGGTGAAGAAGTAGACGGAGCAGGTGATGGTGCTGGTGTAGAGAGGACTGATGATGCTGATCCTGGTAAGGATGTAGACGCTACAGGGGACGCACCTGCTGGCGGTGCAGCAGGTGGGGCAGCTAGTGCAGCAAGTGCAGCTGTACCAGCTGATGCAGTTGGTGCTGTAGAGGATGCAGAAGGCGTGGATGTAGACGGTGTGGACGTGTCTGATGCTGCTACTACTCCTAAAGCTGTAGAAGCTGCAGAGGACATTGCTGCAGGCGATGCAACAGGTAGGGCAGCCGGTGTAGCCAGTGCAGCTGTACCAACTGATGCAGCTGGTGCTGTAGAGGATGCGGAAGGCGTGGATGTAGACGGTGTGGACGTGTCTGATGCTGCTACTGCTACTGTACCTGCTCTAACAGATGTAGTACTAGGTGCTCCTGCTCCATCCTCGGTGCTCACTGGCGTAGTCGACGTCGAAGTGGACGGATGCACACACCCCTCCTCAACCGGTGCAACGACAGATTCCAGTGGAGATGAAGACGTGCAGGAGACGAGACAAACAGGACGCGCTAGACGACGACGACGTCGTCGAGAAGGAGGCGGACTGGGAGGGGGCATGACACCAGTGGAGCGGAGGATGGAGAGAATGGCTGCAAACTGAGACGGAAGGTCCAGTGCAGGCGAAGGAGGTCCCTCAGAAGAGGAGGAGGAGGAAGATGAGGACGATGGTGTGCAGGAAGAGTCAACCTGATGGGTGAAGAGGTGGTCCTTGATCTGCTACATCATCTGCCGTAGACTCTGGAGCTCGGTGTACAGTACAGCAAGAGCTCCGGTGTGAGGAACAGACGAATGAGGTAGGTCTGTGTGCTGAGGAGTGTGAGGGAACTCACGAGACGAGAGCCAGGGTGGATGCCACCCACTGGGGCGCAGGTGACACTGGCGCCAACCGTGGCGTCCATCGCCACAGAAGTGGCAGGCAAACACACGAGGACCTGGATCCTGCTGTGGAAGAAGAAGAGGACCACCCCTGGGAGAGTCATGGTAGTGAGGATGGAGAATGTCGCGTCCCGGCGGTGGAAAGACCGACCACGGGAGCTGCTGGAGAGCAGCATCACCAAAGAATGGTGTTGGCGGCCACACATCAACCCCGGAAGGCGGGGAATGATGCGACTGAGCGTGAAGAATGCCATGGCTTGGTGGTGGTGAGAAGGAACACTGGGAAGGCTGACCAGAGGGTGGAGGCGGTCCGGACACCAGGCTGGCAGGCTGGTGCCACGGGTATGCGTGCAGATCGCTGGCTCCGGTCGGAGCAGGAGCCGACCACAGAGGGAGCTGGCCAGAGGACCCATGAAAAGGTGATGCCAGAGGGCGGGTCAAATCGCCGATGGGCTGGTGACACGGCTGGGCGAGAGGGACGCACTCTCCTGGTGGTGAAGGAACCGACCACAAGAGTGAATGGCCAGCACCACCGTGAGGTGGTGGCGCCGGCGGTGTGATCACCGTGCCAGAAGGCAACCCGTGATAAGAGGGAGCGTGGGAGGTACTGTGTCCCCGCGGTGTAGGAACTGACCTTGGGAGCACATGGCCGGGATGACCACGGGGAGGTGGTACCGGCTGCGGCCTCAATGGGTCTGAGGGGCGCAAGCGATGAGGGTGAGGATGCAAGACTCTATCAATGGGCGAGGGAGAAAACCCCTGTGTGAGGTAAGGGCGAGGAGGTGGCCCCGGCCATGGCAACATCGTGCCGAGAGGAATGATGAGATGTGAAGATGTGAGAGGTTCTGGCACCGTCTGTAGGTGATGCAAAAGGAAGGGCAGAGCCCTCAAGAAAGGGCTGTAGTGCACGGTAGACGTACTGGAGCTAAAAGGATGGAAAAGAATAAAGGAAAAATGGGATGTGGAAGCAACCTCCTTCCTTGGTGAAGGAGAAAAAACAGGAAGAAGAAAAAGCAAGAGAAAAAGAAGAGCGTTGCTCTACAGAAAAAAGTTACAAAACTACCCCCTGGGTAACGAAGTGCCCAAGATGTCTCGATCGCCCCTGTGGCCGGAAGTTTTTTTTTTTGTGTGTTTTTGTGGATGATGTGGCCGGGTCACATCCTGCGCAAGGAAAACAGGTCCACCGGCAACCACCTACGATCGCGTGGGTGATTTTGCACCCACGCGAAAGCCGTGGGTGGGTTCGCCATTGCGAGGTGCGAGATGATGTCAGTAGGGTTGCGCGTGAGCGAGCCCGTGGGAGTGAGCGAGGGTCAGCAGGGAGAGCCAGTGAGTGAGGGCGTCGGCGAAAGAGAGAGTTAGAAGAGAGAGAGAGAGTATGCGCGCACGTCAGACGCCCGCGGCTTCGCCCTAGAAAGCTGCTACAGCTGTGCAGCTGGTGCCTCTACCGCGCTGTGTGACAGCTGCTGGCCCGCTGCTGCACGTGGCTGCTGTGCGTCTGTAGCGAGCACACTGCTGTGGCTGCAAGCTGCTGCCTCGCCGCCAATGCTGCTGCTGCTGCTGCGAGCTGAGCAATGCACGCTGCTGCTACTGCCTGGCGCTGCCAGCGAAATGCAGCTGCGATTGCTGCTCTTTGCTATTGCGTGCTAATTGCATGCTGCTTGCGGCTGATGCAGGCGCTGTTGCGGCTGCATGCGGCTGCTGCTGCTGCGCAATGATTGTGACTGCTGCTTGCTACACGCTGCTTGCACGCCGCAGCTGCACCGCTTGTACGCGGCTGAAAAGCTGCTGGCAAGCGGCTGCCACTGCTCCCGCCGCTCCGCACGCGACTGCTATTGCTGTTGCTGCTGCTGTCTGTGGCTGCCACGCTCCTTGCACGCGGCAGCTTGCCAATGGGCTGCCACGCTGTTTGCACGCTGGACACTGTTGCGACTGCAGGCTGCCATGCGGCTGGTTGTGGCTGCTGCCACTGCTGTTGCACCCTGCGCACTGCTCAATGCCGCTGCTAATGCCAATGTTGCTGCTGATGCTGCGCGCTGCTTGCACGTGCAACTACGCCACGTGCATGTGGCTGCAACGCTGCTGTCACACGGTTGACACTTACACGTGCCTTGTTGTTATATTGCCGCTGTTACCGATGGTGCTGCTTTTGCCGCCCATACCGCAGCTGCAGTAGCACCCGGTGGGATCCTAGTGAAAAATAAACCTAGCTTAGGTGGAAGATGAAAGCTGTCGTTGTTGCTCTCGCACACACGTTTTTCGCTCCTAGACACTTCTGTCTGCGTGGCGCCACGTGGCGCATCTCAGCTGCGTTTCAGACTCATTCTGCTGCTTTGTTGCTCACACGGCCCCCCTGTGCTCTGATACCAAGCTAAAATAGGTCTAGGGCATGCAGGCCCATGCTGGATGAGACATGAGCTCTGGGTGTGAGTGGGAGAAACACAGCGCCAAAATTTGGCTAAGTCTGGAATGACAGAATTAAGAATCAAGGAGAGCATACAATGAGCCCTACGCTGAGCTTTTGTACTGGGGACTGGCGGCTAGCCCACCAGGCCCCGTCATCCCCGCCGCACCAAAAGGCACGGACGGGGAGTACACATGTCCCAGAACATGAAACCACAAACCGGAGGTCTCCCGAGGCACCGGAACAGTCAACCGTGTGCCCGGGTCTCGACCGACAGGAGAATATCAAATATACCCCAAACACAACCAGAATATACGGTGACACACTAGCATCATGGTCTAGCCAAGCTAGGCAAGTTTAGGCCTCCTGAGACGCCAGAACATGTAACCGGGCGTCCGGGTCTCAGCCACATGCAGACTACACATGTCTGTCAAAAAAGGTCTCTAAGACTAGACCAATCAGTGCAGGGTCTCCCGAGGTACCGGCACAAACCACCGTGTACCCGGGTCTCGACCACCGAGAACACTCTACTAGACACATATGGGTAAACTGAGCTGCTAGAATGCACCATTCATGTCACAGAAGAAGTTATGTAGCCACTGGAGAACCATCAGTTCAAACTAGGAGACAAGGCTACATGATAGCTCAAAGCCCATACACCAACAGGTTCGAGGGGCGGCTGGCGTTGGGATTGCTGTTGCATTCCGGCACCGATCCTACGTTGCTCATGGTGGCGGCGTGATGGTTCGCTCATCTCCTTGGTACTTCCACCACCAATCCTAGAGACCGGAAGGGACGGCCTGTCCGCTCACCCCCTTTGGCCCTCTGTCCCCTCTTGGACAGTGCGTGCTAAGAGGGCACGCCCTTGCGGCGTGTCTCTTCGTCGTCCGCTTAGGGACGTCTCGCTTGACGTTGGACCTTGGCGGGCATCGCCCCCTAGGTGACCGCGGCTGCACTCCTTCAGCTCCTCTCCGACGTCGCGGAGGTCTCTGAGCCCTCTGCAGCCTGCTTCGACGGCCCTAGCTTGCTGTCACGGCTCAGTCACGAGCCGTCGCCTTCAAGCTTCGTTTTTGCGGCCGCCACTCTAAATCGCAGCTCGCAACTGCTCTCGATGCTCGCGCCCAGCGTTCTGGGCTCTGATACCATAAGAATCACTCTATGGTTCGAATGCAACTTGTCCCATGACGTTTGGTGCACGTATGTGTGAGCTAGGGTTGGTGGAGTGCAGCCATGGATCTCAGTTCCGAAAAAAGTACAAGTCCCGTGAGGATGCGAGAACACAAGGTACCGGGTGAGTCTCGCTAGTCGAGCTCACCCGTCGGCCGGCGAGCGAGGCTCGCCGGCACTCACAAAACCCCCACGTGCGAAAACCTACGCGCGGCCCCTAAATCAACCCTAGGCCGGTTCTGAGTTTGAGCATGTCCTAGGCTTGTCTTCGATGCCCTTGTTACACATGCAGGACTAGTCTAGGTTCAGTTTCACAAGCATCAGCATATGGCAAGTCAAATATCATGGACGAAGCTAGGTCATCAAGGAAGAGGCCGGTGAGGCCTCATGGAGCTGGGGAAATGCTGTCAGGAGGGAGACGAGCACAGGGGAGCTGATGTGGAAGAGTGGGGCGCTCGCCTGCCAGAGGCGCATGGGCTCACTGTGCGTCGCCTCCACTCTCTGAGTCAGCATGCCCTGCACACTCATGGACACAACGGTGGTGCAAATATGTACAGAGGAGAATTAACAACGTGAGCATGTCAACGCCGGATCCATGCGACATCGACATGTTGTCTTTCGACAGGGTTATATCGTTTATTTCCTACTCCTGGAAAATCGCATCCATGTAGAAGGGGCGGATCAGGCTTATTGTCGTTAGGCAGGGGCGAATCAGGCTTATTATTCCGCAGTAGGGGCGAATGAGAGTTATTGTTTCGAGGTAAGGGGGAATCATATTTATTCTCCAAAACGAGGGGTATATGGTTACTCCTCCCAAATGAAAATCGTGGCCGAGAACTAGGTTGAATGAGGGGTATATGGTCACATCGCCCACCTCGCTTGCCTGCCGGACTGTCATGCTGCTTGAGCGCCGGAACGCTGGAGTTCAATCTCCTACCCCAACAAAAGTAGCGGCAGCGGCCGCAACCGCAGCAGCAGCAGCAGCAGCAGCCGAAGCGGCAGCACCAGCAGCAGAATGGCGGATGTTCCTGCGCACGTCAAGCAGCAGCAGGAGCAGCAGCGCCAGCATGAGCGGCGGCTTCTGCTTCTTCAACAGCAGAAGCAACGTCTTCTGCTGCTGCAACAGCAGCAGCTGCAGCAGCAGGACGATCAGCTGACCAGTCGAAAGCATGAAGAGCACCAGCAGTTCCAGCAACACGACCAGCAGCAGCAGGCTTGGCAGCTACAGGACCAGCAGTCGCAGCAGCCACCGCTGCCGCAGGAGCAGCATCAGCAGAAGCAACAGCAGCATCAGGCGCAGAAAATGCAGGTGAAGTCAGAGCAGGTGCAAACTTTCTCACATCAGCAGCAGCAGCAGCAGCAGCAGCCGCAACTGCTGCTACCTCTGCTGCATCAGCAGCAGAGGCAACACCAACAACAGCATCAGCAGCCCCAGCCACAGCCGCGGCCACAGCAGGAGCCAGAGCACCACCATCAGCAAAAGCATAAGCAGCAGCAGCAGCAACAGCAGCAGCAGCATCAGCAGCAGCATCAGCATCAGCAGCTACAGCAGCAGCAGCAGCAGCAGCAGCAGCAGCAGCAGCAGCAGCAGCAGCAGCAGCATCAACATCAGCAGCCACAGAAGCAGCAGCAGCAGCAGCAGCAGCAGCAGCAGCAGCAGCCACAGCAGCAGCAGCAGCAGCAGCAGCAGCAACAACAGCATGAGCAGCAGCAACAAAAGGAGCAGCAGCAGCAGCAGCAGAAGCAGCAGCAGCA
>SZWC01004374.1:135336-175479 GCA_023375785.1 Penium margaritaceum
AGGGGGAGGGGGAGGGGGATGGGGATGGGGAGGAGGAGGAGGTGGAGGAGAAGAGGAAGAAGAAAACCATGTTAGGAAGAAATGGCTTTTGCATGAGCAAGGACTCGCTCTTCACATTCTGAAAGGATAATTCCCTCTTCTCTCCTTGTAGAGGAACTGGTCGTGTGTCGTGTTAACGCCTCAATCTGGTCCAGCACCAGCTTTTGGCTTCAGACCAGACTTTGGACTTTATTCAATTCTGCCTACATTCGGTCATGTTAGCAGTCTTGTGCATTTCCACACTTTGTATTGAGGTCCCTCTCTCAGAAAGGACAGTGCTGAGCATTGTCTTCATGCACTGAGTCAAAAGGAATAGCCTAGGCAGCAGGTTGGGGCAGCAGCGTTGTTGATGCAGCGTGCGGGCTTCCACGCTCGTTGCTTAAGTCAGCTGCCCCCTCAGTCTGCTGCTCTAGAGTCTAAGTCTGGAAGCTCTGGGTTTGTTACTCAGAAACGCGCGCGCCAGTGTTAGCGCCAGAAAGCAGCTGAAAACTGTAAGTGACTGAATAGGAATGAACAATGAACAACAATGGGAGACCCCTCCAAGTTCTAGGCCCCCCCCAGCTCTGTAGAGCTTGTTACTCAGTTCAACAGCCAATCAGAAAATAGCTCAGTTCAGGCTGGCAGGTTTTCTCGGTGAGGCCTGCCAGACAGCCGACAGCCCAAAACCCGGGCGTCGTCCGTTTTGCCTGAAAACTGGACCATACCATAATACCGCCGCTGCGAACGCAGCCGTGCGGTCAGAATCTGCTAGAAAAATAGTAGCGAGGAGTTATGGCAGCCTAAACCCAGATANACAGGGCCATGCAACATGCAACTGGGACCCTAGGCAGTGCATGACGATGCAGACGCAATGGAATGCGCTGGAACGCATGCAAGCAGCAAATGCGGTGTCAATGACCGCCGGCAGCACGACCGCCGAGGAGGCCTGCCGATGGAGCTGAGCGCGTCGCCTTAGAGAGGAGGCTCCAGCGAACTGCGAGAAGTCCTCAGCGTGCGTCGGCTCCACCGGACGACACTCCATCAGCGTCGAGTCTCGCCGTCAGTCATCTGCACGCCGATGTACACAAGCCGGGAGGACACAACAGAGCACAATGAGAGATATGCAAAAACCAACACTCCCCCATGACTCACAGGCACAGTGCACATGGGCGGACAGGGACATGGTCAGCATCCAGGCTCCCCCAGGACATGCAGAGACGCAGGCAGAGATAAAGAGAGAGCCACTCACGGACGTACACCGACCGAACTCACAGCCTTCTTGAACGAGTCGCGCTTCAGTGCCTTGGTCAGGAAGTCAGCCAACTGCCGTGCTGTCTCAACCCACACGANCTGAGCGCGTCGCCTGAGAGAGGAGGCTCCAGCGAACTGCGAGAAGTCCTCAGCGTGCGTCGGCTCCACCGGACGACACTCCATCAGCGTCGAGTCTCGCCGTCAGTCATCTGCACGCCGATGTACACAAGCCGGGAGGACACAACAGAGCACAATGAGAGATGTGCAAAAACCAACAAAATCCACGGGCAGAAGCACTCTCGTGTCCCATACGCCCACAAACTGAGATTGGTCCTAAAACGTTCCTGACCAAACTACCACTGGTCCACGGTTAGCACCAAACTAGGTCACCAAACCACCACAGTTCAAACGTGAACAAGTATAGAAGTGGATTCTCTTAAAAAAAGTACAACTACTCTAGAAAAGAAGCCAACACACACGGTGAAGGTAGGTGCATATCCAGTGGCTGGTTGCAGCTGCTTGGCAACTGCCGGACTCGCATCTGCTCCCCCAGTCTTCGGTGTCCTCTGTCTCATCAGGGGTCTACAAGGCAATGGACGTGAGCCGAGAGGTCATAGTAAGCTATGTACACGAAATCACTCCCCCATGACCACGTGGCGAACAAGTCCATGGACGCAACAACACTGATGCAAATAACCGCACAAGCACAATGATGGTGAATGACAACTGATACAGCACAAGTGCGGAAGTCAGTCCACCGAATACAGATACGGCACGACACAGGCAGGGTGCAATCCCACAAAACGTACAACCGTAAGAAATTTCGTACAACTGATGGCCTTTGTCATGAAATCAACCCGTCGTGAGACAGTGTCGACCCACATGACTTGAATCTCACCTCGATCCACCAGATCTCGGATGTAATGGTACTCAACATTGATCTGCTTTGTGCGTGCGTGGAACACACCGGAGTTCTCCGTGATAGCCTTTGCGCTCTTGTTGTCACACCGAAGCACAAAAGGAGGCATGGAATGACGTAGTTCACGCAATAGATGCACTAACCACACGCTCTCGGTCGCGCCCACACCTAGAGCTACATACTCTGCTTCAGCGATGATACGAGCGATGCAGCCCTGCTTGCCGTTGGGCCACAAGATGATAGTTCCTCCAATGAGGAAGACGTAGCCAGTGCGAATCTTGTCGTTTGGGCTCCATGCCCAGTCACTGTCTGTGTACGCGTCGAGGACCATGGAGGCCTGCCCGTAGTAGTGAAGTCCGATGCGGGCGGTGGACACGATGTACCGCACACACCGGACTGCAGCCTCGAGAACCCGCCTACGCGGTGCTTGTGAGAACTGTGCAAGCAGGTTGCCAATAGAGGCTATGTCCGGCCGTGTCGTCGTGGCCAGGTACATGAGCGAGAAAATGACTCGCAAGTACAGGGTCACGTCGACTAGCTCCCCCACCTCTGCTGGATCGGTGACCTTCAGAGCGTCTTGGCCGTCAAGGGTGATCCGTGTCGACTCCGTGCACACGTCGCTAAATAGCTCGGTGAAACGCTCCCCCAGAGAGAGCGTATCGCTCCTGATGGACCAGGAGTGTCTGTCGAGCACGATCACGCACAATCTGCATGCCGAGGAACACTACAACCTCTCCCAGGTCTTTTATTTTGTATGTCGACTGTAGCATTCCCTTGGCTGCCTCGACAGCCGTCAGATCGGGCAAAGTGATTAGAAGGTCGTCTACGTAGACCAACATGGCCGTGAGTGGCGGAGGAGTCTGGGAGAGAAAGAGCGATGGGTCCGCCGTGCTCTAGAAATAGTCGGCTCGTAGGAGCGTGCTGGTGATTTCTTTGTTCCAGCACTTGGGCAAGTACTTAGGCCGTACAACGCCTTCCGCAGTCGCCACACCCGGCCACTGTCACCCTCAAACCCAGGGGGTTGGACCATGTAGATCTCTTCGTCCAGCTTCCCATGCAGAAAGGCATTGTTGACATCCATCTGGTGTAGTTCCCAGTTGTGCTCGGCCATCTGGGAGAGCAGGCCTAAGGCCGTGGTCGTGCGTCCAACAGGTGCGAAGGTGTTAGTGAAGTCAATCCCTTCCACCTGAGAGAATCCCTTCGCAGTCAGTCGCACTTTGTAGCTTTCAACCGAGTTGTCCGGCTTAAGCTTCTTCCGCAAGACCCACTTGGCCTGAACGGCCTTCCATCCTTGCGGCAGGTCTACAAGGTCGAAAACCCCATGTTCATCGATGGCTGCCAGCTCAGCCTCACACGCTGCACGCCAGAGTGCCGCATCAGGACCGGCCTGGGCCTGACGTAGTGTGCTCAGATCTGGCATCACTCCCACTACACTGGGGTCTAGGACGATCTCAGCTCCGCTACGTGTGGCCAAAACATAGGCCACAGACTGAGGGCCAACTGTGATCGTAGCCTCTGTGGAGTCGACTGCAAGTCGACGCTCATGAGCAAGGAGCACGAGGCCTGTATCACAACCAGGGTGGACTTAGGTAAGACCTTGTGCGCAGAGGCCCAGGGCCCTCATGCCGGGGTCCCCACTATGCACGCTACGAGTAGGGCGTGGGCGAAGGTGTCCGCCCTCACCTCGTCGATATGGCTCTGGTGACGATGCAGCTGGGACAAGAGGTGGACATGCATTAGGCACCGACGCGACTGACGACACATCTGGTGGTGCCGGTGCGTCGACAGGCGACGACCGAGGCGACTCGTCTGGTCGCAAAGGCGACGCAAATGGTGACGACATAAACGACACAGGGGCCTCTGCAAGTCATGCAGGTACGGATGACGTGTATGGCACAAGGGACTTAGCAATGACACAGGTGCTGGGAAGGCAGGAGGAGATGACGACACAGGGGACATAGGAGGGAGAGACGGTGGAGACATTGCAGGCGATGTGGACGTCATAGGCGAGTCAGCTGGTGGGTTGGACGGACCAGTAGCGTCCAGGATGACCAGGATAGCATCATCGGTCAGCCCACCCCCTCCCACGCAAGGGACCGCATCACACCCACGGGAGTGCAACTGCGGGGCTCCACCAACGGGCAGATCATGAAAGGAGAGGCGCTCAACGAATAGTGCGTCTCTTGACTCGACAATGCGCCGCCGACTGGGGTCCCAGAAGCGCCAGGCCTTGGAACGAGGAAAGATGCCCACAAACGCGCAGATGTGACTGCGAGGGGAGAACTTTGACCCCTGCTGTTCTGGTGTGAACCAAATGTAGGCAAGGGATTCCCAAATATGCGCAAACCGGAGGTCGGCACGACGCCCATACCATAGTTGGTATGGGATATGTGTGTTTGGGAGGGGCCGTTAGGGTTCCGGTTCCATGCCCTCAAAGGCGAAAACTTCTGGCATACCACTGTCCACCCGTATTGAGCGAACAACATCCTCCATGGTGCAGTTCCAACGCTCAAGCATGCCATTCTACTGGGGCGTGGCGGGGGCGGAGAGGTTATGAAACACTCCCACTTCGGCAAAATACAAGTCTAGGTCCCCCATGTACTCACTGCCCTGGTCAGAGCGGAAGTTCTGGAGGGTGTGGCCAGACTGACGTTCAGCCATGACAAGCCAAGTGCGCACGGCGAGCGCAACATCGATTTTCAGGCGTAGACTAAAGATCCACCGCATGCGGGTGAAATTGTCCGTGATCGTCAGGGCGTACCACCCTCTGTCATCCTGGAACTCTACGGGGAGAGGTCCCAGGAGATTAGAGTGAACCAACTCTAAGGGCCTCAAAGCTCGCGAGTCGGATAGAGGGTACGTTGCACGGTGCATTTTACCTTGGGCACACTGTAGGCAATCGGTCTTAGGCGGCACCTCAAAGGACACTGCGTCAAAACCAAGTGCAGGCTGTGTGCAAACCAGACAATCAACAGCATCTAAGTGGACATGACACAAGCGTTTGTGCAGCAGGCGCTGGTGCTCAGGCGACAGTGTACCCATAACAAACACTCGTGCAGAAGGGGATTGGGAGGTGGGGCTAGACGCGAGGCAGTCAGAGACATGGTACAAGTCTCCAACTGCCTTGCCATGGAGCACTACTTCAGCGGTAGCACAAACAGACAAGATGGCATCCTCACCAGTGAATGCAACATTGAGACCCATCCGTGTACAGGCACGTCCAGACAGCAAGTTGAGTTCTAGATCAGGCACATACAACACGTTTAAGATTAGCAACGGCCCTGACGGTCCATGGAATCGCACCACACCCTCACCCTGGACAGGAACCTCATGCCTAGCAGCCGTTCGCACAGACTGCACAAAGCCAAAAGGACCAAGCACAACAAAATCATGGCGGCGACATGTCATGTGATGGGTCGCACCCGAATCTAAGATCCAGGTGGCATCCGTCACACGCTTTGGCGAAGTGATAGAACAGCTGCCTACAGTGTAGACAGTGGACAGAGGTTGCTCAACAGATGAGTGCTGGGCTACAAAAGCAACACGTTCTTGCGATGCATCAAGCCATGACAGGTCATCGTGGCCTGTGCAGATATCGGTGAAGGCAGCGGACAGACCAGCATCAGGACGTACGGCGAACGACTCCACAGACTCAACAGCACACTACGCACCACCACCACCATCCCGACTGCACACCACGGACTCGATAGACTCCACAGTGGGATCCCTCGGCTCAGTCAATACACTTGCACCTCCATGAGTGGTCAACCAAAGGAGCTGCCGGAGCTGGGCGATGTCACGGGCCTGCGTCGCGAGCTGCTACTCCAGAGGTGACAGGTTGCCGGTATCATTTGCGGCTGCACCGGCTGCTAATGTGGGTGATGGGTCGTTCGCTGCTGTGGAATGTGCGGAGGCACGATGACGCTGATCGAACACCTTTTGTAGGCCTTGCACAATCTTTGTCCAGTTCCTGGGGAGTTTGCACTCCATGTAGCGGTGAGCTCCACCGCAGTTGTAGCACTCCCACTGTCATCTTGAAGTCGGTTTTGGAGTTTCTTGCCCCATTGCATCCTTGCCACCCCACCTGTTGTTCCTTCCCTTCTTCCCATGTACTGCTGCTGTTATGCCAGATATTGCTCCAATTGCTATTGTTGGCTGCGGTGACTGGCAGGAGGAAGGGGGGATGGTGCATGCTGCCTGGCTTGCTATGACGAGTGCGGCTGACGTACCATGAGGGGCGTCATTCGCTGCTCGAACTCCTGCCACGTGAAGGAAATGCTCTGTGGCCCATGACAGAAGAAAGCCTCTGTTAGCCATCTCCTGGAGGCTTTTGAGATTGAAGTTGTCGAAGGTTTTTACGTACTCACTCCTAACACCAATACGGACGGTGTTGAATGCCATGATTTGACCCGGCCCATTCTTCCCAAGGGCCCTATATAGCCGCATCGCTCGCCGCTAGTAGTCGGCCGGGGACTCATGTGCACCCTATCGCAGTGAGTTGAAGTCCGAGTGGTGCTGCGACGTCGTTGCCATGGTCGCACCTTTGAAGAGTGTGGGGGCACCATGCTGGTCCGCCCCGGCGCCGGAGTGGGGGTCACCAAGGAAGGGTTCGAAGTCGAGGGCATACTCGACTGCAACGACCTTGAGGAGACCGTAGGCGGCAGGCGCGGCGGTCGTCGTCTGTTGGAAGTCTCTAGTATGATACGGACTGGTGTAGTACGGGTATACCCCTTCGCTGACAGCCCACATGCGAAACCGCGTCTCCCAGATGGTGTAACTGTCCTTTTGCCGATAGGTGGGAGGGACGGTCTCGAACCACTTTGGGAGATTTGCCGTCGCCAGAGGTGCCGGGACAACTTGCTCGACCGACGGTGACGGGGGATCTTCTCTCAGTCCTAGGCTCATGCAGAGCATCTGGTCCTCAAGGGAAGCTGGGTCTGTGATTACCCTGAACGTGTCGCTTGGGCCTGCTTCGCCGCGTGGTGTTGCTTTGTACGCTGAGCGAGTCCGACGTCATTTTTCTAAGTCTGAGTCGGATTTGGGAAGGTTGTCGGACGGCTCAGCATTGAACACTCGTAGAGCTGCATTGACGTCGGTTACGACTGCACTCTCGACTGTCATCTTGCCCTTGCGTATGACATCCCGGAGGAGCTTCTGCTGACGCTCCTACTGCTGTTGCTGCTGCTACGGCTGCTACTGCTGCTGCTGGTGCTGTGGCTGGACCGTGTCACAAAATAGTTTGAACAAGTCGGCTATCTGCTTGGCCGTCTGCTCAGCCTGTTGAGCCTGCTGCTTGTGCAGCTTGTACAGGCCCCGTGCCAGTGTGCCGGAGCTGGATAGTAATTCGTGTAGCGTCATGCCTGGGGTGCTGCCAACCACGCCTGAGGAAGCAATGCCAGCATCCATGGTGGAGCTGGTAGTACCGACTCCGGCGGCTGCGTGCTTTGGCACAGGACTATGTGGGTCAAGCAAGCGTAAACTGCTGCCGATGACGCTGACGTTAGGTGTCAGATGCTGCCGAGATTTTTTAGCAGCGTTTCTGCCCCCCTAGTGGGTGTGGGATCTGTGTTGAGGCGTATTTCAGCCTGGGAGCTGTTGACGGAGCCCCCCTCCTCCCCCATACTACCGAAATATTTTTCGGCAGAATTCCCCCTGCTCAAGTGGACGTGAGATATGCGTGGAGGCGTGTTTCAGCCTGGGAGTCGTTACCGAACCCCCCCACACTGTCGAAAAAAATCGGCAGTATTTCCCCCGCCCCAGTGGCCGTGGGAAATCTGGGGAGGTCGTGAGAACGCCTGTGGGTGCCTGATCTGACCCCACCCTTTTCAGGAATAGAGGGGAGCCCAGCCAGCAGAGGGAGGGGAATACCAGAGGAGAGTGCCATCACCCGCTACTATTTTTGCTGCTCCTGCTACCGCCGCTGTAGGTGATGGATTACACTGTTGTGGATGGCTGCTGCTGCAGCCTCCTACAGCAAACCTACTACAGCTGGCACGTGCTGCCGTAGCACTTAGCGACGGCTGCGGTCCACTACCGTAGCCATGCTGTAGCTGCTGCCCGCTACTGCAGCTGGTGGCGGTTTCTGCTATCCACTGCTACACGCCGCTGCTGCTGTAGTTACTACTCTCCACTGGCAATGCCACTGTTCATGTGACCGTAGGAGCCGACACCGCAGCTGTTGCTCACTGCTACAGCCAGTGGCTGCTGCTGCCGTTCGCTGTTGCGCAACTCTGTTTCTACAACTGCCTCCCCGTGTGGCTGCTGCTATCGCCACGGCTGCAGCAGCTGTCGCTACGACTGCTACACAATGATGCAGCCACCGACAGCCTTCGGCAGCCGCTGCCGCGCGCTGCTACATCTCGCAACAGCTATGGTTCCCAATCTACACAGCTGCCGCTGCGATTGACGCTTGCGCAGATGCGAGTACAGATGTTGCTCTGCGCTGCTGCTGCTCTGCGCATCCGTCACTGTGGCTCCTGCTCGGCGGGCCCTCCCAGGACCAAACTACGCGTCTCACACACAGTGTAATGAGCAATGGCTCATCTGCTCTGATACCAAAACAGACTTGACTTGCTCCTCTTCTCTTACACAACTGTGTGGAGGTCAGTTGTAGTGTTTCAACAAAGCAGACGGGGATCCCAACGGAGTTGTGTAGCAAGAGTAAGCGTCGAAAAAGCAAGTCACCAAGCTACGAGGTGAAGCTCGCAGTATGAGCCCACCCATCGGCCGACGAGTTGGATCTCATCGGCGCTCGCTCGAAATCCACGGGCATAAGCACTCTCGTGTCCCATACACCCACAAACGGACATTGGTCTTAAAACGTTCATGACCAAACTACCACTAGTCCATGGTTAGCACCAAACTAGGTCACCAAACCCCCACAGTTCAAACGTGAACAATTATAGAAGTGGATTCTCTTCAATCAAAGTACAAGTACTCTAGAAAAGAATCCAGCACACACGGTGAAGGTGGGTGCGTATCCGGTGGCTGGTTGCA
Source organism: Penium margaritaceum (assembly GCA_023375785.1). NCBI lineage: Eukaryota > Viridiplantae > Streptophyta > Zygnematophyceae > Desmidiales > Peniaceae > Penium > Penium margaritaceum. The sequence continues at coordinate 144,521 of SZWC01004374.1, forward strand.
GCTGCTCAGCAGCTGCCGGACTCGCGTCTGCTCCCCCAGTGTCTAGTGTCCTCTGTCTCATCAAGGGTCTGCAAGCCAATGGACGTGAGCCGAGAGGTCACAATAAGCTATGTACACAACATCCGAAAGAACATGCAAGGAGAGCTACACAAATGAGTCACACGCATATAAATAAGGACGACCGCTCTCGGTTCGCACCACACACTAGGGTAGCGTTTCGCTATGCCTCAGCTTGCCATACAATAGAAACAATCATAAGTGTGCGCCAATATGTCGGAATCAGGCATCGTCTGAATGGCTAGACCCAGAGTCTAAAGTACTACAACCTTACAGCAAGCAGAGACAGAGATGTTGCACCCCAGTGCAGGCCATCGAGCCCCTCACAGGCTCCACTCCTCACGATGCCGCTGAGTACGAGCAGAGCTCGGCCGCCGTTGGGCCCATCTTTGACAGCTGCACGTGGATGGACATGAGCCAACGGGTCAAAGTGGTCCGTGAGGGAATCCGTCAACAACACTCCCCCATGATCGAATGGCAAATATAATTCCATGCACGGGCACACACTGAGGGCAACCACAGGAAACACAGAGAACACGGGACAGTCAGAGACGAACAGAGACTAACATCACTGTACAAGCTTAGCCCGCATCAAGGACGAGGCGAAGACCAACATCATGCACACCCTCGTGAAAATTCTGACGACCAAGTGCCTTTGTCAAGAAATCAGCCTTTTGATCGTTTGTGCCAACCCAGATGATCTCAACCTCACGTCGCTGCACCTGGTCACGGATGAAGTGGTACTCAACGTTGATGTGCTTTGTGCGAGCATGAAAGACACCGGAGTTTTGTGCGATGGCATCAGTACTCTGGTTGTCACAACGTAGCACAATAGGAGGAAGGGACTGGCAGAGCGCATGAAGGAGCTGAACAAGCCAGACGCTCTCAACAGTGCCAGCTCCCAACACGACATAGTCTACCTCAGACTAGCTACGCGTAATGCAACCTTGCTTCCCGCTATACCACGATACAACGGTGCCGCCCAGCAAGAAGATGTAGCCGGTACGGCTTCTACCATCGGGGCTCCACGCCCAGTCACTGTCCGTGTAACCATTAAGTACAACAGACCGCTGCCGCTGATAGGTGAGACCGAGGCAGGGCGTGGACATGACGTAGCGCACAACATGCAGGGCGGCATCAAGTGTCAGTTATCGCAGTTCTGCGAGAACTGGGCGAGGAGGTTGACAGCAAATGCGATGTCGGGCCGTGTCGTAGTGGCCAAGTACATGAGCGAGCCGATGACTCGCAATTTCAAGGTCTAGTCGACTGGCTTCCCCAGAGCAGATGGGTCTTCGACCTTCAGTGCCTTTTGTACCTCGGAAGTAATGGGGTTGGAGGCACTGTGCACAATTGAAAGCAGATCAGCAAACCACTCCTCCACAGCCAGTGCGTACCGTGCCTGATGTATCGTGAGACTATGCCAGTCGCGGTCGCGCACGATCTCCATGCTGAGGAATAAGGACGTAGGCCCCATATCTTTCATCTTGTATGCAATTTGTAGGACGGCCTTTGCTGCCCGCACTGCCTCTAGGTCTGGAGATGCAATAAGGAGGTCGTCCACATAGATGAGGATCGCAGTGAGAGGAGCAGGGCTCTTCGTCACAAAGAGAGAGGGGTCTGCGTCGCTCTGGATGTAGCCCGCATGCTCGAGCGTGCCAGCGATCTTGTGGTTCTAGCACCGTGGCAACTGTTTGAGGCCATACAGGGCCTTCCAAAACCGACACACCCGACCTGTGCCATCCTCGAAGCCAGGTGACTGCACCATGTAGATCTCCTTGTCAAGGTGCCCATGGAGGAAGGTATTGTTGACGTACATCTGGTGCAGTTCCCAGTCGTGTTGGGCAGTCATGTCAAGAAGGGCTCGCACCGTAGTCTTTATCCATATAGGAGCAAACGTGTCCGTGTAGTCCACACCCTTGATCTGTGAGAAGCCCTTTGCCATGAGGCGAGCCTTGTAGCGGTCTAGGGAGCCATCCTGCTTCAACTTCTTGTGTACGACCCAATTTGCTTGTACGACCTTGCGGCCGGGCGGTAGGTCGACGAGCTCAAGGACACCGTGGTCTGCGAGGGCAGCAAGCTCCTCTTGATACGCAGCTCGTCGGTGGTCAGCATCAGGGCCGGCCAGGGCCTTTTGGAAAGTGCTCGGGTCTGGGCCCGGTGAAGGCGATCCCTGCGCGACAAGAGCGGAGGCAGGGGACGAGGGGGTGACACGAGTCGAGGCCATTGCTGCATCAACGGTGCAAGCATGCTCGCAAGAAATAAGAGCACGACCAGTCGGGCAACCCAAGTGGACCTCATCGAGGCCCTGACTAAGGGCCATTGTGCCAGGGTCACAGTTGCGAATGTTGCGGGAGGACAGGGGACGCAAGCAACCACCGGGAACATGAGAGTATATGCTGGAGGATGACTAAGGTGAAGAGTCAGCTGGTGCAGGGACTGCAAGTGGAGAAAACGACAGTTGGCTGAGCGGGCGAGACAGGCATCGGGGATGCCGGAGCCGCCGGCTGGGGAGGAGAGGCAGGCGTCGGGGGTGCTGGAGCTGCCAGACGCTCAAGTGAAACAGGCGGTGGTGAGGACAGTGCCGGTGGCGAACCCGGCACGGGAGGGGACCCGGCCGGCGAGGGATCCGGAGCCGAGGCAAGAGGGGGATTAGCAGGTGAGGGATCCAAGGATAGGCTCTGGGAAGGACCGACGACAATGATAGCCGGGTCAGAGAGGGGTCCCGTCACTCGTGGGACAACATCCGCGGACTCCTCCCCCACCACACGAGGGTCGGGACAGCCCAAAGCATGCGAGCAAGGTCGCGAAAGCACAGACTCTCGAAGAACATAGCATTGCGAGGCTCGACAACACGACGATGGGACGGGTCCCAGAACCGCCAGGCCTTGGAGCGGGAGGGATCCCCACGAAGGCACAGAGGCGGCAGCGTGGGGAGGCCTTGGAGCCCTGTTCCTCCGGGGTAAACCAGGTGCAAGCAAGAGAGCCCCAGATGCGCGCTAGGCGTAGGTCGGCACGGTCACCGTACCACAGCTCGTACGACGTGGTGTGGCAAGGGAGAGGACTGTGCGCGATGCGATTCCACACCCAGGTCATGTAGGCAAAGCCCTCAAAGGCAAATGCCTCGGGTAGACCGCCATCGGTTCGCATCGCACGGACAACATCGTCCATCGTATGGTTCCACCGCTCCGAGATGTCATTCTACTGGGGAGTGGCAGGAGCAGAGTAGCGGTGGTCAACCCCGTGCTCAGTGAGCCAGCGGTGAAGATCGCCCATAAGCTCCTCCCCACGGTCGGAGCGAAAGACATCAAGGGTCTGACGGGACTGGCGCTCAACCATAGCCAGCCAACGCTGGACATTGGGAAAGGTGTCACTCTTCTGACGTAGACTACAGACCCAGTGCATGCGGGTGAAGTCATCCGTCAGTGTCAGGACGTACCTCCCACGGTCATCCTGAAACTCCGTAGGACGTGGGCCACGCAGGTCCGAGTGGACCAGCTGAAGGGGCCGAGTGGAATTTTGGGATGGAGTCTAGGAAGGGAGAGCGGTGTATCTTTCCCTGTGCACACGTGAGACACTCGTTCTTGGGCGGCGCCACAAAGGAGGCCGCATCAAGACCGAGCGCAGGAGTGTCATGCACAAGGCGCTCAACCGCATCAAGGTGGACATGACAGAGGCGACAGTGAAGAAGGCGATGATGGTCAGGGGACAGGGTACCGGTGACAAAGACACGCGCGGTCGGGTGAGGTGGCAGGGGAGACGTGGGGAAGCGAGTGGAAGTGACATGATACAGGTCATGACGGAGCTCACCAAGCAGGACAACCTCGCCAGAGGCCTGGACAAAGACGGTGGCGTCATCGCCAACGTGGGTGACATCCACTCCCACGCGAGTAAAAGTACGAACGGAAAGGAGGCTGAGCTTGAGATCAGGCACAAACAGAACGTCGGAGACATACACGGAGCCAGATGGACCACTGAACTGGACGATACCAACAACACCCACTGGCACCTCCTGGCCAGCTGTTGTGTGGACAGAACGGACGGGACCGACAGGACCAAAGACAATGAACATGTCACGACGACGGGTCATGTGGTAGGTGGCAGCAAATTCAACGATCCATAAGCCATCAGCAGTCCGAGTGGACGTGGTGATGGAACAACGGGCAACAGAGCACAATGAATTAACAAGAACGTCACTGGGGCGCTGAGCCTGCTCAACATGCAAGAGACGACGCTGATAATCATCCAACCATGCCAGCTCATCAAGACCATCAAGCCACTCCGACTCCAAAAGAGACACAGCCGAACGATCATCACAACACAACTCCCTAGACACGGAACAGCAATGGACACAGTCGGCTCAGTCCGCACGTGCATACCTCCCTGAAGGGTATGGACGACCTGCTCAAGCCCTGCAAGGCATCGGGCCGCATCGTTAGGAGGGGCCGCGGGGGCCACGGTGGGTGAGGCAACGGCAACCCGTCCGGCCGAGGACTCTGAGGCAGAGGCGACACCAGAAGAGGAGGTAGAACGGGCCTCGTAGGCCTGGCGAATCCCACGCATGACGCACTTCCAGTCCATGGGGCGGCCAGTTAGATGAGTGTATTCAGTGTAACGATGGGGGCCGCCGTAGCTGTAGCAGGTCACTTGTCGGCTGCTGCCACCGGAGCCACCCCCGGCAGTTGCTGTCCCCTATCCTCCCTGCATCCTGCCACTGCCGTCCCTTGCCTTTCTTCCCCTGTGCGGCAGATGCACTCACTGGAGTGGAGGAGGAAGTGGGTGCCGCTGAGGTCTGAGAGGTACTGGAGGAAGAAACTGCCACTATAGCCATACCGGCCAGGTGCTCCCGGTGAACACAAGTGCCTCAACTACCCCTGTCTGCTCCAGATAGATGCGCTGGGCCCACTACAGCAGGGTTAGGGGACGGGAGCGACGCTCAAGCTCGTGATGGCGGTAGATGGTGAACATGGTAGCGTACTGCTCAGCGACACCCAACATGATGGTGGTCAGTGCGCCTAGCTGAGTGGGGGCCTGTGTCCCCAGCCGGGTTTAGAGTCGCATGGCCCGGCGCCAGTACTTTGTTGGAGACTCTGACTCACCCTGGTGGAGTGAGTTGAAGTCTGCGACATGTTGGGCATGGGTGGCTACCGTCTCACCCTCCAGCAAGGTGAGAGCTAGGTCCCAGGCAGCGTAGGGGTCTGCGCCTATGCCGTTGTAGTAGTCCCCAACAAAGGGAGTGTAGTCCAGCACAGAGTCCTTAGGGACAGCCATGGTCAGGCCATGTACGGCGCGACGAGCATCGCACACTGGCGGGGATCATCAGTCTGGTAGCGACTGTGATAGTATGGCCAGACCCCCTCCGCCATCGTCCACAAGTTGAAGCGCATGCACCAGGCATTGAAGCCAACCGCAGGGGAGTACTATGGTGGTGGAGTGTCAAAATCCTTGGATGGCTTCTCAGTGGGTAGGGCCACCTGAGAGGCCACCCGTGCGTGGGCCCTGACCCTACCTACAACTGCTATGACATGCTACGCCGCCTTCGAAGTATCCTCTGGGTCTGCAATGCCGCTAGCGGGCACACCCTACTTCACTAGAGCGTCTGTCTGCTATTTGTCGTGCTCCTCGTCTTCGTCAGAGGCCTCGCTGAGGGACTCATCCGTGGAGTCATCGTCGGTTACCACGTGCTCCATGCCACGCATGCCTCCATGTGGCTGCCGGCATGCCCGTGGCATTTGTCCAACGATGACCTACTATGACAGCAGTTTGAGAGCCTGCTACATGTATAGCAGGCTTGATTGGACGTTGTTTTTTTCGTCGAACAACGTGGCGATCACAGGCCACTGCTACTGCTGCTACTACCGCTGCTGCCACTGCTACCGCTACAACCGCTGCTACTGCTACTGCCACCGCTATTGCTGCTACTGCCGCTGTCGCTGTCACTGCCGCCGCTGTAGCTCCTGACGTTGCTACCGCCATCGTCGCCGCTACTCGGTGGTGCTGAGCACACCGCCAGCCCGCCGCTGCCCCTCGGCTGGTCGCCCGCCGGCCGCTGCTCGCTGCCCACTGGCCGCCGCCCGTAGCCAGCCGGCCGCTTGCCGCCGGCCGCTGCGCACCGGCCGCAGGCGGCTGGCCGCTACGCGATGCCCGCTGACCGGCACCGGCCGGTCACGGCCGGCCGGTCGCTGCCCGCAGCCCACTGCCCGCTGCCCGCTGGTGCGCTAATCGCCGGGCGCTGCCCGTTGGCTTGCTGCCTGTCGGCCTACCGACCGCTAGCCACTGGCAGCCCGCAGGGTGCGGCTGGTGACGTGTTAGCATGGGTCGCGCCTCTCAGCCACAACTTCTGCCGCTCTCGTTGACGTTGCTTTTGTCGCTGTCGCTGGTGCTCACATCACCCCATGACATGATGGGTGGTGGGCCCTCCCTGGACTGGTGCTGCGTCCCTGCTACGCAGCCACGCGAGAGCTGTCTCGCACGCTCTGATACCATGAGAAGTTTCCTGGAAGCTGCCTGATTAGACTGCCTACCCACTGTGTGTGACACCAAGCAGGAAACAACAAGGGTCTAGTCAGACGATGCACACAGACATCAAGTGCTTAACCATCGAAAGCACATGCACGGAGAGCTACACAAATAAGTCACACACACATAAATAGGGACGAATGCTCTTGGTTCGCACCACACACTAGGGTAGCGTTTCGTTGTGCCTCAACTGTCCATAAAACAGAAACAGTCATAACTCTACACTAGCATGTTGGAATCAGACATTGTCTGAATGGTTAGACCTAGAGTCTGAAGCACTACAACCCTGAAGCAAGCACAGACAGAGATGATGCACCCCAGTGCAGGCCGTCAAGCCCCTCACGGGCTCCACTCCTCACGGTGCCACAGAGTGCCAACAGTGCACGGCTACCGTCGGGCCCATCTGCACATGGATGGACATGAGCCGAAGGGTCACAGTGGTCCGTGAGGGCACCCATCAAGAACAGGGACAATTTAGAGGAAAGGGTAAACAGGCCCTCGATCGATCATAAAATTGTTCGATAATGTGGCATTGCCAAATGGGGGGTGGTATTTTGTTCATGCTACTTAGCGGGGGGCTGATTTTGCTGGGTGCCATTTTTATTGCTATCCTAGGAGGGGCATTATTGTGTGCTCCCTTTGGGTGAGAAACTGCTAGGAAGCTTCCTAACATTGCTACTGCTGACATGGCGACATTGTCCAGTCAGTTGGTGCACTAGCAAGCAAGCAAGTGCAAGAAACAGTAAGGGTCAGCCTAGGGAGACGTGCTAAGTCTCATAAGCTCAAATAGCTTAGTAATGTAGAGAGAGATGACAAATGGAAAGCACACAGCATAAATAGCTGCCGCAGCGCACGGTGGGTGACGCACGCGACAGTGCCAGTTTCTCCTAAAACCGGCCCAAATCATTGTTTTGGCCGTAACTCTGTGCACAGGTATCCAAACGCAACATTGTCTGAACCTAGAGATGCAAAATCTTGAGCCGGACGCTACGACTGGTCACACACACAAGTCTGGCATCGATCGGTGGACAGACAATGAAAAACATGCAATTCGGACTTGAGAGCCCGAATTTTTGCATTGTCGAGAAAACTCTAGCATTGTCGAGAAAACTCTAGCGTCTGTAGAAAACGGAACATTTTTGAGAAAACTCTAGCATCTGTAGAAAAACCACAAAGCACGCCGGCAAGTACCCAGGATTTTGTGGTAGCTATCTAGCAGCTGCTGGTGGGTGGATCCACCACTTGTCGGTGCTCCGGCGGCAGCTGCGTCTGCATCAGGGATGTGCACGAGCATGGACAGAGCCGAGTGGTCACAGTAAGCTGTACAATCAGATGGGGACGACTCACATCACAACACTCCTCCATGACCCGATGGTAGGCATGTCCATACACGTACAAAACTGACACAGGTGCGCAACAAGATGCCAAACAGTCCATGCTCAAACACCCCACTCTCAACCACTCTCAGGCAAGGGGCAAAGCCCGACAGAACGAATGGCCACCATGAAATTTTTGCACCCAAGTGCCTTTTGGCAAGAAGTCAGCCCGCTGCATGTCCGTGCCGACCTAGATGACAGAGATCACCCATTGCTCCACAAGATCACAGAGAAAGTGATGCTAAACATCAATGTTCTTTGTGCGTACATGAAATACACTAGAGTTCTCTACAATGGCAAGTACTCCGGTTGTCACAGTACAGAACGACGCAAGGCATCGACTGACGCAACTCATGAAGCAGACGCTACAGCCAGACTGCCTCAGCAGCCCCAGCCCCCACAGCAACGTACTCAGCCTCTGATGAGCCACATGTAGTACAATCCTGCTTGCTGCTGCACCATGACACAGTGGTTCCACCAAGTAGGAACACGTAGCCAGTCTGACTGCATCCATCAAGAATCCACTGTTTGTGTAGTCGTTGACTATTTCTGTACACTACCGTTGAAAGCAGAGTCCAAGGTACGGTGTGGACACGACATACCGCACCACTCGTACAGCCGCATGAAGGGCTCTCGCCTGAGGACACTGTGAAAACGGTGCAAGGAGGTTGATGACGAAGGCAATGTCGGATCGTGTGGTAGTGGCCAAGCACATCAAAGAGCCAATCAGGCGAAAGTACAGGGTTACGTCCACTGTCTCCCCGAGCTCTGCTTGATCATCCACCTTCAGAGAATCCTGCCCGTTAGGTGTGATGGAGATGGAGGCTATGGGAACTGCACCAAAGAGGTTAGCAAACGGCTCCCCCACAACGCGGGCGTAACGTGCCTGATACAACAAGAGTGTCCGTCGCTGACGATCACACACGATCTCCATCTCAAGAAAGAGGATGAAGGACCAAGGTCCTTCATCCTGTAGGTAGCGTGAAGGATTGCCTTGGCCTCCTTCACGGCCTCCATCAAAGAAGACACAATCAGGATGTCCTCCATGTAGACCAAGATGGCGGTGAGGCTCTCAGCTGTCCGTCTGAGAAAGAGGGACGGGTCCGCGTCACTCTGCACGTAACCGACACGTGTCAGTGTGCCGATGATCTCCAAGTTCCAGCACTTGGGTGACTGCTTCAGACCATACAATGCCTTGCGCAAGTTCCATACCTTGTCACCGACCTCAAATCCAGGTGGTTGGACAATGTAGATCTCCTCCTCTAAGGTGTCGTGGAGGAATAAGTTGTTCACATCCATCTGGTGCAGCTCTCGGTCTTGGTGAGCAACAATCCCCAAAAATTGCGAGTAGTGGTCATGCGGCTAACAGGTGCGAAGGTGTCAGTGAAATCTACACCCTCAACCTGCAAGAATCCCTTGGCCATCAAGTGAGCCTTGTAGTGATCCAATGTGCCATCAGGCTTCACCATCTTGCGAAAGACCCACTTGGCTTGTACAACATTCCGCCCAGGTGGGAGGTCGACAACCTTGTAGACCCCGTTCTCACGGATGGCTCTAAGCTCATCCTCACAATTAGTACACCACAAGTCTTCATCCTGAGCTGAGAGTGATTCCTTCAACGTGCCTGGATCAGGCGTCGTCGAGGGAGAGCTCCGGGTGGCCAAGACACATGCCTCTGGACCCGGTCTGACCACGACAAGGTCGGCTGCGACATCGTAAGCGACAGAGAACTCTCGAGAGACCAACTCATGGCTGACAAGACATGCCGGATGCACCTCAGTGTAGTCTACCTGGACAATCAGGCCAAGGGCCTTTGTGCAAGGCTCGCCACTCTAAACAGTACGAGTCGGGCGTCTAATTGTTGAGTCAGCAGTCCGCTGAGCCTTAGAGGCCGGTGGTTGGAGATGACCACCGGGCTTGCGGGAGTAACCCGATGCAATGGTGTTCACCTCACGTTGTGGAGAAGGCTACTGGGCCATAGCCGCAGGTGAAATAGGTGCATGCATAAGAGTGGGTGTGACAGAGGGGACTGACACTGGCATGGGATCGGGTGTGTTAGAGGGAACCGACACTGGTACGGGATCAGATGTGCCCGAGGGGTCTGACACCCGCACGGGATCAGGTGTGTCAAAGGGGACCGACACTGGCACAAGATCAGATGTGCCCGAGGGGTCTAACACTCGCACGGGATCACGTATGTAAGAGGGGACCGACACTGGCATGGGATCAGGTGTGCCAGAGGGGTCTGTCAACAGCACATGATCAGGTATGCCAGAGGGAACTAATGAAGCTACTGGACCCACAGCCACGATGGCCGGATCGTGAGCAGCCGGAGATCGGACTGCAAGTGAAGAGGCTGGACGGACCCATCTGCAGAACTAGACTCCCCCATCTGTCGAGAGGCCACACAAGTAGGAATGTGGCCGGCGGTCAACGATAGAATGCTGGACAAGTCGTGGTGTGTGAGAGCCTCAAAGAGGAGAGCATCTTAAGACTCGACAATACGATGGCGATCAGGGTCTCAAAAGTGCACGGCCATTGACCACGGGGAGATGCCGAGGAAGGTGTACATGCGTCCGCAAGGTGAGATCTTGGACCCGTGTTGGTCCTTGGTGTACTAGACGTAGGCGAGGGACCCCCAAACGCGGGCGAGACGGAGATCAGCACGATGGCTGAACCACAACTTGTACGGTATGACATCGTCTGGGAGTGGACCATGCGGCAAGGGGTTCCAGATCCACGTCATGTAGGAGAGGCCCTCAAAGGCAAAGGACTCCAGAAGACCGCACTCAGACTGCGTAGTGCAAACCACATCCTCAATGGTTCGGTTTCACTGCTCAGACACACCGTTCTGTTGTGGTATAGCAGGGGCGAAAAGCTGGTGAACGACACCGTGCTCAACAAAGTAGGCATCCATCTCGCGTAAGAACTCGCCACCACCATCCAATTGGAACGTGCGTAGGGTGTGATGAGACTGACGCTCATCCATCACAAGCCATAGGCAGACCACCAGCGCGGCGTTGCTCTTGTGGTGGAGGCTATAGACCCATCACATCCGGGTGAAGTCATCGGTGAGAGTGAGAACGTATCGACCCCGATCAGGAAGGGACTCGACTGGGAGAGGACCAAGAAGGTCTGAGTGGACCACCTCTAGTGGGCGCAACTCCTAGGAGGAGGAGTCAGGGTAAGAGCAGCGATGCATCTTACCCTGGGTGCAAAAAATGCAATTGGTCTTGGACGGCTTCTCAAAGGAAGCTGCGTCAAGACCGAGGGTTGGCTGAGTTTGAATGAGCTTAGACATAGTTTCCGAGCTCACATGGCAGAGACGACAATGTAACAAGCGCTGGTGCTCAGGGGTGAGAACACTCGTGACAAAGACACACCCAGAAGAGGGAGGGAGAGAAACAAAGAGAATGCAACAAGACACATGATAGAGGTCATCAACAACAGAGGCACGAAGCACGATGGCACGTGTGTCAAGAGTAGTCACTGTGGTAGATTCAACAGAGTGCTCAACAGTGAGAACCATCCTGGTGCATGCACGAACAGAGAGCAAGCTGAGCTCAAGAGCAGGGACAAAGAGCACATCACAAATGTACAAGGGGCCAGACGGACCATCAAACCGCACAATCCCAACTCCATGCACAGGGAACGACTGACCAGACCCTATGCAAACGGACCGAACAGACGCAACAGGGCCCAACACAACGAAGTCACTACGACGACATGTCATGTAATGGTTGGCACCAGAGTCAATGATCTAGGTGCCACTCGGCTCACGACCCGTCGTCGACACTGAGGAACGTGTTACAAAAATTCTACCTCTGCTGGACGCTCAGCAAAGGACTCGGGACAATGACGAACAGCACGGACCTGTCACTCGTCACGCCAGCCGGCACTGTCAGTCCATCCTCATCGCAAGCCAACAGAGCTCCACCACAAGCATCAGCACGGGCAACAGACACAGTAAGACAAGCTTTCGCGGGACCACTCGGCTATGACAACATAATCACACCTCCTTGAGTACAAAGCGCCAGCAGCTTACGAAGCTCCGCGATCGTGCAATCCGGAGGGTCCATATCACTACTGCCGCCTGGACGAATGGATGCGTCTGTTGCAATCATGGTCGTGGCACGCCAGGGCTGTGTGTCACTTGAGGAAATATGCTCCATGTGTGCCGCCTGAAGGCCGCGCATGATCTGACTCCAGTCAAGGGGCTGCTCACACTCCGTGTAGCAGTGAGCGCCTCCACAGTTGTAACAGTGGACAGAACGTCCACTGCCACTATGCGTCGACTGCTGTTGTTGCTACTACTGTCCCTTCCGGCATCGCTTCTTCCCCTTCTTTCCGTGTACGGTCGCTACAATGTCCTGAGTGTGGCCACTCAGGATAGAGGAGGAGGAGGAGGAAGCAGTGGAGGTGGGATTGGTGAGCTGGGACAGAGGCGTAAGAGGGGTCACAATCACTGTTGCAACAAGTGGACTCTCCTGATGGACGATGGTGGCCTCATGAGCCGATGTGGCCTGGAGGAAGTACCGATGGGCCCACGGAAGCACCTAGAGTGAATCCGACAACTAAGAGAGAGCGACACGGTCGAAGCCCGTAAAGAGCTTCACGTGGTCCAAGTGCGCCCCCATCATGATGGTGTCGAGTGTCCACAATTGCGTTCTGCCACCGGTCCCAAGGCGCATGTAAAGGCACATCACATGCCTCCAGTAGTCAGCTACAAGCTCCGTGGAACCCTAACGGAGGGAGTGAAACTCACGTAGTCAGGCCATCCTCGTAGCATGGGTCTTTGCAGCGATAAGTGTTAAGGCTAGCTCCCAGGCCTGGCGCGGATCTGCTCCATTCCCGGCCCCGGTCTCACTTAGAAAGGGACGGAATTCAACCACAGTCTCCTGTGGCATGGCTTACAGAAGACCGCGCATCGCTCTCGCTGTTGTCTGGACCTGGTGAGCGTCGCAAGTCTGGTACTGGCAGTGGTAGTAAGGCCAGATGCCCTCAGAATTGGCCCATACTTGAAACAAAGTCTCCTAGTAATCGAACCCCTTGTCGTTATCGTAACGGGGTGGAGATGTCTCAAAGTCCTTCGGTCGCCGCTCTGTGGGTAGGGCGACCTCAGGCTCGGGCGATGGTGGACGGGGTATAGGGAGACCACCCGTAAGAGAAACGCCACCAAAAGTGAATGCCGCTAAACGACATGCCTGATCCTGACAGCGAGAAGGTAAGAGGCTGTGACCCTAGACGTAGCTCACGAATGTGCTCCTTAAGGACACGAATCTCGTCCTCGCGTGTGTCGTCCTCTATCTACTCCTCATCCCAGGTGTCAACCTGTGATGAGGGGTGTTGAGGTCGCGGCGCTGTGTACGCTATAGACTACTGAAAAGATAGTGCAGTTCCAAAAGATCCTCCTGGTCGCTGTTATGAGGCCCCCGAATGATCCCATAGTAGCTTAGTAATCTCCTGTAACTCATCGCTCTACCGCTACTACTACCGGCGTATCTCATCCTGCGTCCGACAAAGCTTGTCGATCACGAGTGACTGCAACCGTGGACTTATGATGCGCAAAGAGGAACAAGAGGAGGGGTCTCCAAGGCCTTCGCCTTTGTCACGCACTGGAGCTATCGAAGTGCTCAGTATGGGGCCGAACGCCAAAAATGCCCCGAACAAGAAGCCGAGTGTATTTCTCGAGGATTTGAAATGTCACAAAAAAGGACATTTTTACCCCAAAATTAGTGATGTCAGCATAGCCGGTGATGAAGTCAGCATTTTTTACGCTAGCGTAAAAACTCCAACATTTTTTGTGCCATATTTTATGCCCTTTTTGTTGGGAAGTCGTGCAGACTCTGTGTGACTCGTGGGGGTGACTGCATCACCCCCAGCTTGCTGTTGCGTAGGGGCTACGCAGCCTTGCGTAGCTTTTCCATAGTGCTGCATAGCTCTTGTGTAGTTGCACAATACTACTGTACAACAGTTTTATTGTGTAGCAACAATGCTACGTAGGGTTGTTGTTGCTGCTACTACGGCCACTGCCACTACTGCTGTGCAGTTGTTGCTGGTCCTGCTGCCGCTGTTGCACTGTCATTGCTACTTGCGGCTGCTTACGCCACTTCTGCTGGCGCTACCACAGCTCACAGCCACTGTCGTAAGCTGTTACGAGCTGATTCTCCCTCATTTTTTTGTACAGATGAGCAGCCAGACACAGTTGCTGCTGCCATCCGGTACCGCTGCTACTTCTCGGCTTGGCAGCTGGAGCTGGTAACTGCTACAGCTCAACAGGTGAGGTAGTGGGGACTGCGTGGTGGTATCGCTTCTGAAAACGGTTGCGACGGGTCACAGAATCTAGCAGCGGCGGTGACTCTCACTGCTACTGCTGGTGCTGTGTCTGTGCGGTGCACCTCAGCGAGAGCGGCCTCGCTGCTCTGATACCATGAGAAACTGCTAGGAAGCTTCCTCACCTTGCTGTTGCTGACATGGCGACACTGTCCAGTCAATTGGTGCACTAGCCAGCAAGCAGGTGAAAGAAACAGCAAGGGTCAGCCTACGGAGACACGCAAAGTCTCATCAGCTCCAATAGCTTAGTAATGTAGAGAGATGACAACTGAAAAGAACACAGCATAAATAGCTGCCGCGGCGCACGGTGGATGACGCACACGGCAGTGTTAGTTTCTCCAAAAAACCGGCCCAAAACCATTGTTTTGCCGTAACTCTACACGCAAGTATTCAAACGCAACACCTTCTCAACCTTGAGATGCAGAATCTCAAGCCGGACGCTAAGACTGGTCACACACACAAGTCCGACATTTATCGGTGGATGGATAATGTAAAACATGCAAACTGGGCTTGAGAGCCAATCCACCGAGAAAACTCTAGCGTTTGTAGAAAAACCGCAAAGCACGCCGGCAAGCACCCACGATGTTGTGGCAGCTGTCTGGCAGCTGCTGGTGGGTGGATCCACCACTTGCCAGGTGTGTCCGCATCAGGGACCTGCACGAGCATGGACATGACCGAGTGGTCACCGTAAGTTGTACAAACAGAAGGGGACGAATCACATCACAACATTGGTAGGGCGCCATATTTGTGTGCTCGCCTTGGAGGGGTGCCAAATTTGTGTGCTTGCTTTGGAGGGGTACCATTTGTGCGTGCTCACTTTGAGGGGGTATTGAAGATTGCCCCTCTGCATGCCCAAGTGTGTCGCCGAGAGGCACCGACGAACCGCCAGAGAGAGGAAATTCCTCGTCAATGGATCTGGCGACTTGAGGAGTGCTCCGATCCTACAATGGAGAATTGCCCCTGAAATTTGAAAAGTTGCTGAATCCGGTGGAAGTTGTTTCACTGGAATCGAACAAGTAACGAGGGAGATATGGTCTTCCAAATTTGGGGTGTGCACGGTAGCTCTGGGAGTCGGCCGCGGTTCGACCGGAGGTGGACGAGTAACAAAATGCCATCTGGGGATTTTGCTCCGGAAGGAAAGCCGAGGCGTCCGGTGGATGATCCGCCGGATTCAGGAGTGCAGTTTTGTCACGAGGGACTTAGCCAAAATCCTGGCTCGGAGTCCGAAACTCAGTAGTATAGTTTGTTACTCGGGGACAGTCAAAATTCCGACTGGAGGTCCACGAACAGGTTTCGACCCACATCAATCCCCACCACCAAACTCGATGATTAACTCATCGAAACACACCCCAAAGGCGCAAGGGACGCGACCACTACACGTAGGGGCATCTGCGCCTCCGGAATGGCGTTTTGATGGGTCCTTGATGTGTGAAGGCGCCTCGGGGGGCGACGTGGTGCGTGCCGCCATGTGAGTGGCTGAATTGGGGTGTTGCGCGTCGACTAATGTAGCGGGAGCTACGGTTGTCTGAATCGTGCACGGTCTATTGCGTTGGAGAGCTTATGACTATCCCTAAAAATGTTCAGATCATGTCCATGTGAAAAAACTAATGCAAAATTGTGTTCTTCCCTTCGCAAAAGTGACTGTCTCGAATTTGTCTTGAACTGCCAGAAACATAGCGTGAGGCGACCAAAAAGCTCACGCTTAGACTCGGAACTACCCGCAAAACACATAGTCGTGAGCACAGAAGGCCCGTCGGGCCACGTTGGAACCGCACCCCGGTTTCTGACAAAGGGTATGGGTTATGGGCCCATAGCCCTGACCGGTCTACAAATCGTTCACGGCTTTTGTGACGGACGGGATTGTCGTCAGGGACGCCATCATCGTCAAACTCTGAGGTCCCGAAGTTGAAGAATGCACAATGGCGCAGAAGGAGACACAGCCTATCCATAAGTATGCGGGCGGCCCTGAGTTTGGGCTATGGAGGTGGCACTTCGAGATCCACCTCGCGCATAAGGGTGTGCTGCATGTCATGTTGGGAACCGAAGTCCTCGACGAAGCGACAGCGACGGAAGCGCAGAAGGAGGCCTTCGCAAAGAAGAACACGGAGGCGCTCATGCTGCTGGTATCCGGGACGGCTGAGTCGCAGTGGGGCTACTTCCAAGGATACAAGCTGGCAGCCGAGGCTTGACAAAAACTCTGCACAATTCATCAATCTAAGTCGCTGGCGAACAAAATCTCTGCCATGAAGCGACTCCTGACGGTGAGAATCGAGGAGGGAGATGATGTCATCACCGCCATGCAGCAGATCGAGTCGCTCGCCTCATAGTGCAACAACGTGGGGTGGAAGATTGACATGCAGCTGCAGGCAATGGCCCTCCTCATGGCCCTTCCTGATAGTTGGATCCCTCTCATCACAGTCTTGGGAGGATGGACAGAGGACAAGCTCACCTATGGCGCGGTCGCAGAAGACATCCGCAACGAGGTACAGCAATGGAGCTGCGAGGAGTCCTCGTCATCCTCATCGGCCCTCGTCACCAAAATACGTGATGGCGGAAGCGGGGGCAAGGGAGGTGGCGGACATGGTGGCGGCAAGAAGGGCGCCAAGAAAGGTGCGTGCCGAAACTGTGGCAAGGAGGGCCACTGGGCCAGTGAGTGCACCGAGGAGGCAAAGGCCGGTGGCAAGGACGCCAAAGTCAAGAGTGCGCTCCTCAACGATACTCAAGACCACTACCTCAAGAAGGCTAACCGGCGATGCCTTGACTCCGGAGCCGAGGAGCACACCGAGGTCGAGAAGGTCGGGTTCATCAACTACACCAAGTCCAGCAAGTCCATGGTGGTCGCGAACGACAAGGTCGAGCTGGCGGCTGGCCAAGGAGACGTGGATGTGGAGGTGGTGGTTGGTGGGAAGCGGGTGCAACGTGTGATCAAGAACGTGCAGCACGTACCTGGCTTGGCTGACATTCTAAGTGTCAGCCGCCTGACTGACAAGGGGTACGAAGTGCTTTTCAGGAGAAGAGAGGCAGTCGTGCGGAAGGATGGTGGCGGCGAGCCCGTGCTGGAGGCTAAGCGCAAGGGAGGCCTCTACATCGTGGAGACCAAGGTGATCCCCGCGATGACAGATTCAGCAGACTCGCAAGAACGCACGGTCAACCTGGCCAAAGAAGGGGGAGCTGATCTAGAGCTCAGGCACCAACGACTGGGGCATTCCTCACTTGCAGTCATGAAGGAGATGGCGAAGCGCGAGCTGGTACGCGGCCTTGTCATCGACGGTGCGGAAGAGGCGACAGATCCAGCAAAGCACAAAAAGTTCAAGCCTTTCATTTTGGGCAAGGCACGGCGCAAACCGTTCAACGAGAACGTGAATCGCGCCTCGGACCTGCTGGAGGTCATGCATAGCGATGTGTGTGGACCATTCAAGACAGCGTCAAAGTGCAGCGCGCGTTACTTTGTAACCTTCATACATGACTACAACAGAAAAATCTACGTGTACTTCATGAAGCGGAAAGGCGAAGTCCTGGACCGGCTGAAGGAGTATGTTGCCGCGGTGGAGAGGCAGACTGACCGGAAGGTCAGAGCGCTACGCAGCAACAACGGCGGAGAGTACGTGGGCTGTAGTGGGTGGATGAAGCAGCAGGGCATAAAATGGCAACAAACTACGCTGTATTTGCCTCAGTCAAATGGCATGGCGGAGTTGGCGAACCAGATGCTACTGAACATGGTACGGACCATGTTGGTGGATGCGAAATTGTCGTGAAGCTTCTGGGCGGAAGCTGTGCGTACGGTGAGCTACACCATCAACCTCACTCCTACAGTGGTGCTGAAGGGGAAGAGCGGCTGGAAGATGTCGCAGGAGGTTTGGAGCGGGCGCCAAGTGTGGCACACCTAAAAGTGTTCGGGTGCAAGGCGCACGCAATGGTGCAGGCTGTGCAGAGGCGCGACAGCAAGCTGGAGCCGCGAGCAAATTCGTATCTCTTGGCTATGAGAGCGTGCATAAGGCGTACAGGCTCTACGACATGTGCAAGGGAGAGGTAATCCGTAGCTGAGACATCGAGTTCGACGAGCAGCAGAGCTACATCAACAGCAACGGCGTGGGCGTGGTGGACTCCCCAAAGACAGGGGAGTGGTTCCAGCTCCTTGACTACGAGAAGGAGCCGGCGGACGTCAAAGTTGAGGATGTGGCATCAGAGCGCGAAGGTGCACCAGCAGTGGCAGCCGACGCAGAGGACTCCGATGACGATCAAGCTGATGAGGAGATCCACCGGAAGGATCCGGCGGATGAGGCACCGAGGGTGCCAAGGCGCACACTCCCGACAGAGTGCTCATCGGGCGTCGGTGGAAAATCCACCAGACGTGCCGTTCGTTCGGGCGATGTTTCGCTAGAGTGGGAAAGATCCTTGGGGAGGCGTCTGATTGATGATTCACCGGAGCATGCTGAGTCAGAGGGATCGCAGCAGAGTGATAATGCGCCACCAAAACTACCGTGCCGCAACGGGAGGCAGCGAAAAGCGGGGAAGCGCTTCAACGCAAGCACCGGTCGATGGATTGGCATGACACGGCGCATGCTGGCTACATCAACGGAGCCGACTACCGTGCAAGAGGCACTTGCACAGCCCAAAGGGGATCAATGGGACACAGCCATCAAATCGGAGCTGGCGTCCATCACGAAAAGCGATACGTGGGAGCTGGTTGACAGGCCGAAAGATGCCAAGGTCATCGGCTCAAAGTGGGTCTTCAAGACCAAGTTTACAAAGGAAGGCGTGGTTGACAAATACAAGGCGCGGCTGGTGGCAAAGGGATGCGTACAGCGTAAGGAAGAGCACTACGATGAGACGTTCGCTCCTGTTGCCAAGTTCACAAGCATCTGGGCGATCCTTGCGGTGGCGGCCGCGAAGGACATGGAGCTCCACCAACGGCCTTCCTTAACGGCATCATAGACAAAGAGATCTACATGGAGGTTCCATAGGGGGTGGAGGCACCAGAGGGCAAGGTGTGTAAGCTGCGAAAGTCCTACAGGCTAAAATAATCACCCAGATGCTGGTACCAACAGATGAACAACTTCATGGCACAACTCAGCTTCAAGCGCTGTGAGGCGGATCACTGTGTGTACGTGCGGCATGACAAAGAGATCCATCAGATCGTCGCACTCTACGTGGATGACCTGATTTTGTGCTCAACGGATCTGCCGAGCTTACAACGGCTGAAAGAGCAGCTGAGCAGAAGATTCCAGATGTCGGACATGGGGGAGCTGGAGTACTACCTCGGGGTGAGCATCACGCGGAACCGGAGGGCATGCACGCTTGAGCTGGGGCAGGCCAAATACGTGGCCGAGGTGCTGAAGCGATACGGCATGGAGGACTGCAAACCAGTTGGCAGTCCGGTCTCCACGACCTGTGAACTGAGTGCGGCAATGGCGTCGCAAACAAAAGAAGAGCGGGAGGATATGGCAGGGGTGCCCTACCAATCAGCGGTAGGCAGCCTCATGTACGCCATGGTGGCGACTCGACCGGACCTGGCCTATGCAGTGGGCCAAGTGAGCAGGTACGTGGCCGATCTAGGGCCACTACATTGGCAGGCGGTCAAGCGCATCCTCCGCTACTTGCATGCAATGCGGCACGCGCGCCTGAGGTTCGACGGCAAGGGACGAGCGGACCCTTTGCGTCTGGTCTGCTACACGGACGCAGACTACGCTGGCGATGTGGACAAGCGGGAGTCCACATCCGGCTACGTGTTCTTTCTTGGTGGTGCAGCGGTCTTGTGGTGCAGCAGAAAGCAAGACTGTGTTGCCACCTCCACAATGGAAGCAGAGTACATCGAGCTGGCCGAGGCTGTCAAGGAGGCAGTGTGGCTCTGCAGGTTACCGGGGTAGCAGGGTGTATCGTAGCAGGAGCCTACGGTGGTGCAAGAGGACAACACTAGCTCAATCTCACTGTCCCGTGCATTATCACTACGCATGGGACATGGTTGACAAGGGGCTAGTGGTGCTGCAGCACTGCAGCACACACAACATGCTTGCAGATTGCTTGACCAAAGCGCAACCCGTCGACCGGCACGCATTGAGCGTGGCCGGACTTGGAATGACCAGCTATGATGGGCTGGAGGATGCAGTGGAAGATGAGTGAGAGCAAGCAGGAGCAGCGGGAATGGCAGGTGCAAGGGGGAGAATGTTGAAGATTGCCCCTCTGCATGCCCAAGTGCGGCGCCGAGAGGCGCCGACGAGCCGCCAGAGAGAGGAAATTCCTCTTCCACGGATCTGGCGACTCGAGGATTACTCGGATCCTAAAATGGAGGATTGCCCCTGAAATTTGAATTTTTTTTGAATCTGGTGGAAGTTGTTTCACCGGAATCGGACAAGTAACGAGGGCGATATGGGCTTCCAAAGTTAGGGTGTGCGCGGCAGCTCTGGGAATCGGCCGCGGTTCGACTGGAGGTGGATAATCCACCTGAATGAGTAACAAAATGTCATCTGGGGATTTTGCTCCGGAAGGACTGCCGAGGCGTCTGGTGGATGATCCGCCGGATTTAGGAGTGTAGTTTTGTTACTGAGGGACTTGGCCAAAATCCTGGCTCGGAGTCCGGAACTCAGTAGTATAGTTTGTTACTCGGGGACTCAGTCAAAATTCCGACTGGATGTCCACGAACAAGTTTCGACCTACATCAATCCCCATCACCAAACTCGATGATTAACTCATCGGAACAAACCCCAAAGGCGCGAGGGACGCCGCCACTACGCGTAGGGACATCTGCGCCTCCGGAATGGTGTTTTGGTGGGTCCTTGATGTGTGAAGGCGCCTCGGCGGGCGACGTGGTGCGTGCCGCCATGTGAGCGGCTGAATTGGGGTGCTGCGCTTTGACTAACGTATCGGGAGCTACGGTTATCCGAATCGCGTACGGTTTGGTGCGTTGGAGAGCTCATGACTAGCCCTACAAATGTTCAGATCATGTTTTTGTTAAAAAACTAATGCCAAATCACGTTCTTCCTTTCGCAAAAGTGACTGTCTCGCATTTGTCTTCAACTGCCAGAAACATAACGTGAGGCAACCAGAAAGCTCACGCTTAGACTCAGAACCAATCGCACAAAACATAGACGTGAGCACAGAAGGTCCATCGGGCCACGTTGGAACCGCACCCCGGTTTCTGACAGGGAGCACCATTTGTGCGTGCTACTTTTAGAAGGGCGTTATTTTTGCATTTTTTCCAGCAAATGGATGGGACCACACAGAATTGTTGCCACCTATTTGTTTCGCCAGGCAACATAGGAAAGCACTTGGTGCGACTGGTAAACACTGGCTTTTGCAGTCTTTTTGGTGGTGAGGCTGGATCATTGCATTGGTGAAATTCTTCAAAATTCACACTTGAAGTTTTCTTTCATTTTGCTTCTCTGTTTTCACAAATTTATCCGTGGCAAATCCGCCAATACTTGGGACACCGATAGCGTTACAGCGAGTAGATCGTAGGTGGTTCACAGGGATGAAGTGCAAAGCAATAGACGATTCAAGGAACTTGGTCAAATGGATTATTTGTATGAAGCAGTAGGTGCAGAATACATCTAACATGTACATTCAATGACAATAATCATAATGTGGCATATCTTGAGTCCTTGGCGCTCGAGCCGAGTGACGCGTGCGAGGTCACACCATGAGTGGTATTTGAGAAGCCTCGTCATGAAGTCAGGGGACTTCAAGAATATTGAGGCACGGTTTTCTAGAATTTAACACCATTGACAAGGCAAACAAACAGTATTGAAACATCAATACAGTTCGCGATAGTTCCATTGAACATTCTAGAAAGTGGCCAAAGTTGTTAGAACCTTCTTGAGAACAACACACGAAGTCAGGGCAAATGCCCTCAACCAATCGACATAAAAATCTTGAGGTCGAAGTGTTGTGAGGCACAAATATAAGGACAGAGATGGCCACTCACAGAGTTCAGGGACTCGTTTATGTCAGTGACGTAAAACGTACCTCCCTTTTAGCCACGACGTCCCGATGCGTAAGCAGACAAAGACCCGTGATGGTGGTAGTAGCCATCAATCACATGAACGACGTCCTGGAGGTTGTTGTTAGGCTCCCAACTGTTGTGCACGACATCACAACCTTTCCGTTTGATCAGATACTCGGTCATTTTGTCACGATGTCAATGTCTCATGATGTCTTCAATCACGCGCTTTGTATCCCCGTCCACTTGAATGAGAGATGGGAGAGCAACATTTCTCTTGGGGATGTTATTGCTTAGGTCCTTGTAGTGCTTGATTCTTGTGATGTAGAAGAAACTGTGACAGCGTGCAGCTGTGAAGGATAGGCATCGCCGAAGATGCATCCACACCCACTAGAGCCAGCAAAGGATCAAACGCATACAGTCCTCAAAGGAACCTAGCCTCCTATTATTCTCACACTACCACACCGTGAGCAATGGCAATGACCAGGGAAGAGAGCAATATCACCGTGTCCAATTTCAATGAAAGGGATTCTCCTTGTAGAGGTGGAAACTTGAGTTGCACCTCAATGAAAAGGGACTGCTTGAGCTGGTCAAGGGTGAAGAGACGGCTACTCCATCTACCACAGTGGTGGAGAAAGTGGAGGCATACAAAAAGCATAACAAAAAGGCTTTTGTGCTACTTGTCATTGTGTTGTTTCTACCATAGAGTAATCCTAATGAAGGATGCACGAAGGCCGTGGAGGCCGAGAAGAAACTTTGCCTTATCTACCAATAAAAAAAGTAGGAAAACCGACCTATTATCTTCAAATGACCTGTGAGTCCCCATTCAACAAAGACAACACCACCATGGAGATCCTACAGGAGATTCTGTCCCTCATTGCCGTGTGCATAGCCAGTGGTTAGAAGGTTGACCTGCAACTGCAAGCCATGATCATCCTCCTGGTTTTGTCAGACACTTGGAGTCCTATGATCGCCGTCATTGACAGATGGCCCGTCAATGAGCAGAAGTATCCCAAGACGGCTGAATACATCAGTGGTAAATGGATACAACATGGTGGACGATAAACTGGGACATCGTTGTCTTCTACCTATGCCGTCCACCCTCAAAGAGGAGGGGATGCAAGAAGGGAAAGAGTGCCAAAGATGGTACAAAGAAGGTCAAAACAAGGGAGAGGGGTACATGACATTTGCTAATGGCAAAATAGAGCTGGGTGCGGGCAAAGAATACCACAATGGATGTGAAGACCATCACAGTCATCGTACAAGACGTGCTTCACATGCCCAACTTTGGAACATATCTGCTGACGATGAGCCGCCTTACGGCCAAGGGGCTTGAGGTGCTCTTTGTAGAGGAGGAGGCCATCATCTAGAAGGAATGGGACAATGAGGTGGTTGTGCCTAGAATTATAGAGGAGGACGTGTATCTCTTCTAAGCAAAGGTGCTAAACATTTGGAATTGTTTTGATGCCGCACATCTTGCAAGGAAGGATGACAGAGACCTAGACATATCGCATTGATGCTCGTGCCACATCACTTCCTCAATATCGGGACATGAGAAAGTGGGATTTGGTGCAAAATCTAGAGGTCAAGGGGCTCAAAGCAGCCAAGGAGGCCGTGTGTGAGCTGTGTATGGTGGGCAAGGCAATACGACAACGGTTTGGAGCCAAAGGGACGTATGCGTCGGCAGGTTTAGAACTCACATACATAGACATGTGTGGTCCATTTGAGACATCCATCGGGGGGTGCTTGCTTCTTCGCACCTTCATTGACGAGCACAGTCTCAAGCTATTCACATACCTTTTGGTAAGAAAAAGTGATGTGCTGTGACGGATGCAAGAGTTTGTGGCAACGGCAGAGTGGCGAGCAGGTTTGAAGGTGAAGGTGTTCCAAATCGACAACAGCGGTGAGTATGAGGGCTGCTGTTTCATTGATGAAAAACAATGAGATTGAGTGGATGAGAACAAATCCACATTACCCATAGTAGAGTGGCATCAACGCAAGGGGAAAATGCACCATCCTTAACATGGCCAGGTCCATGCTGAGCAATGACTGCCTTACATAAAAATGGTTGGGCGAGGCGGCGTGGAAAGCAGCGTACATCATGAAACTGACACCGAATAAGCCGCTAGAAGATACAAAGCTCAAGGTGAGGAATATTATACAAGAAGTGTGGAGTAGGATGAAGCCAAATTTGCTCATCTCTGTATATTTGACTGTGTTGCACATGCTGTTATGCAGGTGCGGAAGGGCCAGGGCATGCTGGGATCGCAGATTTACCGGTGCATCTTTGCCGGGTGTGAGAGCGGTAGCAAGTTGTACCAGCTCTGGGACCCACAATTACAGGATATCGTGAAAAAGAGATTCACGTCCGATGAGGAAAATCATTGAACTAAAGAAAAACAGTCAAGGAGGCATTGCAGCAGGAGGATGAGGCCAGGTGGGAGGGAGCGGTAAAATATGAGCTCGCTTTCCACAAGAACCGCACTTGGGAGCTATTTGACCAGCCAGAGGACGCACAAACCATCAGATCCAAGTGGGGTGTTGAAGAAGAAGTACATCAAGGAGGAGAAGGTGGAGCGGTAAAAGGTACGACTGGTGGAGAAGGCATATGCTCGAACAAAAGCGAGCAGTATGACATGACCATTTTACCAGTGGCCAATTTTGTGTCCATCCGGATGATCCTCTTTGTGGCGGCGGCGTGTGACACCAGGTCCACCAAATCAACATAAGAACAATGTTCCTCAAGTAAGCCGCAATGTCACTGATCCGGGGCAACTGCATTGGTAAGAGGTGAAGCTAATCCTCTACTACATCAAGGCAAAATAAATTGTCACGAGTTGTGTTGGGAGGGGGAGTGCAGTGCGACTCCCTAGAGTTGGTCGGCTACCTGGATGACGACTCTGCTGGTGATGTGGATGCTAAAAAAATAAATGTCTAGATACGTCTTTGTGCTTGGTGGTGCAACTATTTCATGAAAAAGGAGGAAACATGAATGCATAGCATTGTCTGATAGAAAATTAGGCAGCCATCAGGGAGGTGATCAGGCTCACCAAGAGCCGCTAGGGAGGACCAATTGTATGTGAGAGGCAAGTTGCAGGTTACCAAGAAAAAAATCCGGAAACGTGTGAAGTTGTGTAGAGAGCGTGAATGACTGGTTTGACTTGTGGATGCAAAAGTAATTGAGCACAGCTTTCTAACAAGCCTAAGTATGCTCCATTTGGTGCATGGAGCTGGAAGAACCACCCCGTCAAATTTCACCTCCTAGCACACTCCTAGCCTGGCGGGATGAGCGGTAGTCACACTCTCACACAAAAGAATTACCATCCCTGCAATGTGCATAACCAATATTCTTGATGGGAACCTTACTTGAATCTCCCTAAAGGTCCTCCTGCTTCCTTTCTACATTGAAGACCGCTCCAAGCCTCCCTGGCCAATGACTCTGGCCTTCATTGGTGCTGTCACTTGAACCGGACCACTGCCACCAAACTGTGAAAATCCAGATCTCCCTCAAATGGACTCTAAATCGAGTTGTGTAAATTGGTACAGAACCAGGAAGGCATCCTCTATGCATCTGCCTGATGATTTTTATCTAGAAACCCACTTTGGTCACTTTTTGGTACTCTATATCCATCATTCTCTCACTTTGCGAGAATAAAAATCACACAAGTCCAGACTGTACACTCAGCTGCTGAAAGCAATGTGCTGCCAGTGGCTTGGTCAGGAAATCTGCCAGCATCATGCTTGAGGGTCAGAACTTGATGTGCACCACTTCCTTTGCCACGAGCTCGCGGACGAAGTGGTAGTTGTTACGTCCCAGATGTACACGAGTCCCTAAAACCCGCAAGTGGGCAATTTTTTTTTTACGTTCATGGCCCAGCACGCTGTGACTTCAGGAATTTTCTGCCGTTCAGTCGAGGGCATTTTAGCCAACTGGCCCGACCTCCGGTGTCCCATTCCAGAAGTTTCCGAAAATTGCGACCCCTTTCCAGATTGGTTGAACAAAAGTGTCACGAACCATATTGATGTTTCAACATCGTTCCATCAACTTCTCGATGAAGCTCACATTTTATAAAGAAGCGCCGAGATATTCTTTAAGCCCTCGGACTTCTCGGTGGAACTTCTTGAATCTCCCACTCACGGTGTGACTTCGCACGCGTTGCTCGGCTCAAACGCTGATGGCCGACTTGTGCCTCAGTCTCATTCTCGGCATTGTACATATGTTCTCGATGCACTCGACACTTGTCATTAAAGTACAATTACTGCTTAATACAAATTATCCAACTGCCCCAAAATTTCAAATCATCGTTTGTCCTGCACCTCATCACTTAGACATATTTTTAGTTCCATGGTCAAACAAATGTAATGTACAAGGCCTTGCTATCGCCGGGAAATGGAGGAGACAGATTTTCAGGACAACATTAACCCCGCAATGATACGAGGGGGTCATTACTGAAATGACTTTATGTTACTAGTTTAGAAAAGTTTCTTGTATTTGGCAAAATTTCCTAGGTTTCCTTTGGTAGCTAGAATGATTTTGAAAATTCTCCTATATTTTTATGACCGTTGGTTAAATCCCATGGTACAATTGTATTTGTTTGTCCATACAATAGGGACAATACATCAAGTTGACGAAACCCTAAACCCTCGAACTTTAATCCTAGACCCTAAAGCATAAGCCCTACACCCTAATCCCAAAACCCAAAACCCTGAAAACTAAACCCTCAACCCTAAACTCAAAATCCTAAACCAAGAACCATAAACCTATAAACGTAAACTGTAAATCCTGAGCCTTAAACCCAAAACCTTAGACCCTAAAACCAAAACCCTAAACCTTAAAGGGCAAATCTATGCAATGATATAACATATTTGGGGAAATAAAAAAACTACCGTTTACATGTATTGAAAGAAAATCCAATTGACTTCAACTTCAATAATAACATTTGTGAATACATTTTGGGCGGTGAAATCCTCATTCATCAAAAGGAGGACTCCCAAACCCTGCTAGAGGAAGGCCCAAGAGGTGCCTCATCGTCATGCATCCTAGAACCACTAAGTATTACGAGTGGGACTGAGAAAAGATTGTCTGATGATTTTAAGGGAAAATGAGGGTATGAGGTGGAGATACATGTATTGAATACTCGTTCTGTAAACTGAAACCAAATTGGTGACTAATGCTAAATCACTTTCTTCCAAGTGTGGAGGCACGTTATTTTAATAAAAATACCTCAAGATGTCTTATGCATGTAACAAATACCACTTGAAAGACATTACACAAACGATCTTCAACCTCATATTCAAATGTATCTCTGTAGAAAATAGTTGAAATATTCTGACAGGATTCAATGAATGATTTATCATTGACAACTTCTGAGCACATAAGATGATTGATTAGATGAGCCGCTATCATTACACAACCTAGCTTGAGGTTACCTAATGAATTCATTCTAAAATTAGTCAAATATTGAATGAATGTTTCGGGATGCAAACCAGAGGAAGGATGGACTATGGAACAAAGGGGTGAATTTCTACTAATTACTTCTTCAAAATAAGGAAGGGATAGAAAAAAGGGATTTACAAATTGATTCTTACAACCAGACCAGAAAATGAAATCCATGTATCATTAAAATTACATAAATATAGTTTCATGCACCATACACAATGCCTTCACTTACCAATCATTCAAATGTAAAATGCTCATTCAAAGACGTAAGGAACATTTAAATATGAACTTATGAAAACATCATTGAAATTTTTTGAAAGCATAAAATGAAGTATTGTATTTATAATAATCTATGGTGGAATCATCAGATTTCCACGTGAGTTGAAGTTTCCTTCATTTTCTTAAAGCCACTCTTGCAGAATTTAGCATTTGAAAGCCACATGAGAACTTCTTTAAGAATACAAAGAGTGGATGTGTTTGTAATTGATCTTCCTTCTACCATAGGATAGGGGTGAATGTTGAATGCATATCAATAAATTGATCCTTTCGAGTTAATACTTCTTTGTTTAACATTGTGGTTTGGTTCTTGGGTGATCTAAATTCAAGACTAAACGAGTAATCTCTAATGTGAACCACCCAAGAACCAAACCACAAGCATAAAAAGGGGACCACATCCATTATGTTTTAAAAATGAACAGTTTACTTATTCAAAGGAAATTGGGGAACAAAGGCTAACATAAGAAATGTGGTTTCATGACATCAATAGTACCATGCTTATAAGATGAATTATATTATTCGTTTTAACAATTAAAAATTTTCTTTTCTCCCATGTTCGTCTAAGAATAAATGGCACTTGTATTGATTCTCATTTAAATTTCATAAACAGATTAAAACAATTTCCCCATAGTGGTTCTAAAATGATCGAATTTACTTTGGGAGACTGAGAAAATGGACATGACTACTTCAGGCCATAAAGGAAAATCAACAAAGAAGAAGCAGCCCACCTACTCGCATTCCTATGCAAACCAAGCTTACGATGAAGACATTCAAGAGAGATCAAACGACTATTTGTGATCCTCTATACGTAGTTGCTCGCATTCAAAGTTTTATTAATTGAATTTCATTTATTCAAATTCGTAGCTTCGATTCCATTGAAGACTTAAATGATTGGCAAAATAGAAATGCCTAGTTCTGCTATTCAATAATAGCAGAGCAAACTTTTGTGGGGCGAATGGTGCAAAAACAAGTATGACATTACGGCGTTTTGTAGCGATGGTTAGCGTAAAAGGGTGAACATCGTATTTGAGATGTTGGCCCCTCAATGCATTAACACGGTCCTTGAGTTTGTAGGAAGAGAATTTCTCGGCTCTTGCAACTTGAAAGCTCATGGTATTGCTTGTGTTTCTTCATCTGGCATTCCTAGTTTTTTTGAAAAATTTCTAGGAATGGGACCTTTCTTGAAGTGATTCTTTCATCGACTGTTTTGTTCTATTTTGGCTGCCAAGAAGTGAGACTATGTGTGGTTGGAGGGTCTTGGTGGAAAAACACAACATTTTAGTTTGTCTGGGTTTTCACGTTTTTTATGTAAGTGGTTGCATAACCTCCTTTCATTTTTCATTAGAAGCTAGATGGTTGGCTACGGATGTGGAATGTTTTTTTTTCTCGAGCAACAGAACACATTGAAGAGGCGTTGGAAGTGATGAATTGAGGATAGAAATACAAATTGAAAACGATTGGCACTCGATTGCGAAGATACTGAAGAGGCATCCTCTGTTTGCAACTGCATTCCCTTGAAACGTGGATGTGGGAAAGAGCGTAATTATCTACTCTTTTCTCAAAATTTGAAAGCGTCATGAAAGTGACTGCCACTATGAGTAGTCAACCCTCGTTGGTTTTCAAAAGTTTCTAGTCAAGTTGTGAAACGTGCGTGGAAACCACCTCTCCAAGCCATGAAAACGACAGCAAAAATAGGGAGTGTTTTGTAATGTTTTGTCCATAAGTGAACTTTGCTATCAACCTGCCAGCAGCAAGCTGGCACTTGTTCGTTCCTTCGTATGGGCTTGTCTCTCACAAAACATTGTGGCAAGTTCGCGCACGTCTGTGTACGTGTCTTGTGACGTCAGCAAGCTGCACATAGTTTCACTTCTCGGCAGCTAGAAGAGAACGAAACAGATTATGGAAATGAGCGAGGTCACGTATGCTCGGAACAACTCATGGTTGTAACTTGTAGAAAGACGTTTTCTAGTTTTGAATGAAGTTGCAATAAAACAATATCGCGATTGCAATAAAGAAATACTGGAAAAACATGCCTTCTGGTGAATTTTTCCCGAACATCAAAGGGAAAATCTGAGTCGCTCGATGGAAAAATTACAAAGACAACGGTTCCTGCTGTGGATGTTTCGGCGATAAAAATAAGTACCGGTTGGCAAAATCTACATGACGTGAGCCAATAATTGACGCTAGGTGAAAATGCAACACTCGTTTGTATGGTGGCAGTGATTACGTTGAAATAGCCTCCATCACCATCTTAATATCCGCCCTGCAAGGACATCAACATTGTGCCTTTGACTTTTGTACTTTTTGACAAGTTGAGACTTCAGGGTTGTGTAGCTATACAGAATATTCAACTGCGATGTAAGCATCGCGATGAAATGTTGGTTACATGATTCCCTACCCATTGATACATGATACATGGCTTTTAACAACATCACCTTCAAGATTATTTTCAGTGTCATTCATGTATATGTATATGTACATGTACATATACATATACATATACATATACATATACATATACATATACATATACATATACATATACATATACATATACATATACATATACATATACATATACATATACAGATACATATACATATACATATATATATATATATATATATATATATATATATATATATATATATATATATATATATATATATATATATATATATATATATATATATATATATATATATATATATATATATATATATATATATGTATATGTATATGTATACATATACATATACATATACATATACATATACATATACATATACATATACATATCCATATACATATACATATACATAAACATATACATACACATACACATACACATACACATACACATACACATATACAAATACATATACATATACCTATACATATACATATACGTATACGTATACGTATACATATACATATACATATACATATACATATACATATACATATACATAAACATATACATATACATATACATATACATATACATATACATATACATATACAT
>SZWC01004375.1:0-37846 GCA_023375785.1 Penium margaritaceum
GATATAGATATAGATATAGATATAGATATAGATATAGATATAGATATAGATATAGATATAGATATAGATATAGATATAGATATAGATATAGATATAGATATAGATATATATATAGATATAGACATAGATATAGATGTAGATATAGATATAGATATAGATATAGATATAGATATATATAAAATATACATATACATATACATATAGATACAAATGTGTATACATATAGATATAGATATGTATAAAGATATAGATATAGAGAACCATATATGTATATATATACATATAGATATAGATATGGATATAGATATAGATATAGATATAGATATAGATATAGATATAGATTTATATATATATATAGATATACACATGGTTATAAGTATGAATAAAGATATAGGCATAGATATAGATTTTGATTTAGATATAGATTTTGATATCAATATAGCTATGGATATACATACCATTATAGGTATGGATTCATATTTAGATAAAGATATAGTTATAACTATTGATTTAGATATGAGTGTAGATATGTAAACTTATTGAATTATTCACATGGACATATGTTTTGGTTAGTGTATGCCTTAGGAAGTTATCAATAAAAATCAATATAATTTTTATGTTTTGTATCCTGTAGAAAATATCATTTAATATGTTTATTTTTGTAATGGGATGTGTATATGTATATGTATCTGCATTTTGATGCGTAATTATATGTTTCCATGTATATTTTCTAGTGTTTTATGTGTATATGAATGTGTATGTATGTTTATGTGCATGTGTTTGTATCTTTGTATTTGTTTTTGCAGAAGTATGTGCATTTGTATGTGTAAATGTGAAGTGTTGCTGAAAATTTGCACACGGATATAATTACAAATTGAGTCACATAAAATCAAATCAATGGTATTGATATATGTATCTGTTTTTTACTATTTACACTTATTTTTAAAATTTATACCCTTTCTTTCTTTACAAAATCTCTAACCACAATTTTTTCCTGTTAACATGTTTAACATTTTTTGTTTTTTAGGTTCAATAGAAATAACTAACATAATTTCATGATAAATGTGACCAACATGTGTAAACATCATGTTTGAATGAAGTTGTTATCATGTGATTATAACTAATTGATATGTAACTACGTGTCGTAACAAAACCTTATGAGAGTTATTTGAATAAAAAAGTTTTCTGAAATTTTCGGGTTCCACGTTCACGCACCTTGTCATTTGATAGGAATCTAAATGTTACGAAATTTCGCCCCTTCTATGGTGATGTATTTCTGTCTACGAGTTCACGATTTGGTCATAACGAATTGTATTCTGTCTGTCGTTCCCGATATATTATTTTCTGCTATATCATCGATTTTCTTTACTCCCCTGTTTGTTTCATCGGGCTATGGATTCGGTCGTTGTGGACATTTCACTCGATCTTGGTTGATCGATAGTCTTAACATTTTCTTGACTCGTTTCGTTTATTATGCATTCACTGGACAGCGCCCGGAATCTGCGATGTGGATTTCGTGACATTTGCCGTTTTTGTTTGCTTCCTAACGAGCGCGACCGTTCTAGTCGCTCGTTCATGGGCCGTCCAGCACTGACATACGATCGTGGCCAACATTATGCTTGCGTGCTGCTATTGCATGCGGTTCAAGGACTCCTCCTGGCTATCCGAAGTTGTACAAACGGCCCCTTAGAGTTCTTTTTGTTTTCCGCTAAACATTACCTCTCACCGTACCTGGAAATAGTCGTCGACTTGTTTAGCATGCCGAGTTCCTAGAAGACAGAATTCCTTTCCAATGTTTTAGAGAGCAATGACTTGAAAGTGTAGTTTGAAATTCAAAAAATGTTTTCTTGAGTGGTTTGAGTGCACTAATTAGCATCAACCATTTTCTTATTGACACCTGCACAGGACAGAACAATCCACTGGTGACTGAAACCACAAACGCATTCCTTACAGCGGCAGGAATGTCTCGACCGGCACAACAACTGGCTTTCTTGAATCGCGGGCGTCATAGGCGGGCGACCGCTTTGATCGCCGACCAAAGGCGGGCTCCGGCGCTGATGGATATCGAATTGCGGGTCCCCAGGTTGGCTCAAAGGGTAAACCCATGCCCCCTAATCAATTTGGCCCTAACACTATCCCAGGTCAGGATAAGCTGCCACGCTGACTTCAACGTCCTCTATTCTTTCAACCCCAACTCACCCTTGTTCCTGGAATTAGTTCCATTGTGTCCCCTTTCAGAAATCTTTTATGCATTTCAGTAACCCTCTGCTATGCATAATGCATCTCTTCCAACTTCGGTTCAATTTTCATGTGGGTGTTACGCGAAGCGGAACGTGAAAGGTTCACATGGAAGAGGTAAGAAGCACATGAGTTGGGATAGTTAGGAGATTGTATCTAGCAATGGGTGTGCTTCAATGACAAGTGTCAGTTATTTTGAGTGCGCATATACAATGGCAAGAAACACGATGAGTCATATGTTGGGTCTTCGGTGCTCGAGTCGAGCGACGCCTATGACGACGTGTCATGAGATGTCACATCCAGAAACTCTGCCTATGATTTGGGGGAGTTCCAGAATTTTTGGCATTTTTTAACAATATTTTATCAACATCGAGATGTCAAATGGACACTATCCAAACATTGATGTATTTTGTGACGCTTCCTTTGCCCATTCCATTAAATGGTCATAACCTACTCATTCGGTCATGTGCCAAACCATTGTAAGCCGAACACAAAGGGTCCAATGGACTTTCTTGACTCCACCTTCTGCACGGAAGTCGTCCTTGGAGTTTGCAAAATGGCATCCAGAGCTAGCTAGGGTTGTTTCCCCCTCCGTGTCACTTTGGAGGCAATCTTCATCAGCAACCTGTGCGTTGAGACGGAGTTATTTTGAGTCTCGGAAAGCCCGTTTTGGTTCTGACATCGCCCCCTCGTGTTGGTCATGACCTCTTCACACTGTTCGCGCAACGTGCATTGTACCACTAAAGGTGACTGAACCGAAGTGAGGCTCAGGGCTGGCATACGACGGATCATGCGCCATTGGCGTCTCAGCCAAGTGCAAGAACGGCGCCCACATCATCATGCTCAATTGTTCCCAAGAGCCAGGCTGCTTTCCCAGCATAATGTGCTTGCTCTATACATGGCATACATTGGATCGAACATGCATCCACATGCGCTTTTAGTCAGTGTGCTTTTTTGTGTTGTGGACATGCATTTTCTGGGAAGGATTGTAAATCTGCGATGCCGGGTTGCTGATCCTATGAGATCACTCTCTCGGTTTATTCAGGAGTCTAAGTAAACTCCAGCGGCACGCTGTCAACCATTGGGGTTCGATCCTGAGATGGCGGTCTAGTCCCATATCGAGTGTTTTACGTGGGTGGCCCATCCAGTCGGCTACTTGTGTGCGGTTCTAGAATAAACTAAAACTGGATGTAGGTTCGAACTATCACTTTTCGCGCTTAACTAAAAAAACAGTCGCACGCACCAACGACTAGCACTAAATAGTCAAACTAGTAGATCTGGTTGTTTTTTGCATTGTTTGGATGCCCGTGAACTAATAGTTAGGCTAGATATTCAGAGTTCTCGCTACATAGTTAGAAAGGTTGACGTTGCCAGGGATTGAACCGGTCTCAGGCGTTGTCAAGTGGGATGATGGAACGTGTCGCATGCATGACGGCAACTTCCGCTCACAACAAGAGGTCGTCGAGGTTTGTCGCACCTTCTTGAACTATTTAGTCATAGTTTCAGGTGCTTATGGCATTAACTTCATATTGTTAAACCAGTTAGTCGACTCGTTGAGTCGTGTCCTTGGTTAATCAATCAACTATGGATTGTAGTCGGTTAGGATGAAGTGCGAGGGAAACCGACTGCGCTATCGCAAGCCCCCTGCAAGAGATGAAGGCCGGTACGCGACACAGCCGACCACGCACGCGAGCGTTTACAATGCCATTTGTGCCATCGGCAGCTCAACCAATAACGATATAGTCAGTTTATGAGCCCCGCATAACACGCCACTAGCAAATCACTCTTACATACTTCTTGTTCTTAATTATTGAGCCGCTAAGAGCCAAGGTTGCTCCATCCATGGTGTCGTGGACATGCATACTGCTGCTGCTTAACATTTGCTGAATTAGCAACCCTCCACCACCTTCTGGTATGAGGGCAAGGATTTCCACGCTTTTCATGGTGGGAGGAGACTTAATCGCCAACCAAAGTAGGTGCATCTACACCACTTACTATAAGTGTTGCCGCCTCACATGCTACCAATGCTAAATTTGCATATGCATCTTCATAGCCTTGCCAGCTTCATTGTTACAAGCGATAGGTGCGAAAACAAACCAGAAGCAAGCGTCGCTCTTGTTACATGTGAACTGCCACAGTTACAATGTTCATAGTAATGCCAAGAGCTACGACAGTAACAACCATGTAGAATGACACGTTAGTAGCATCGGGTACATAGTATCCACCGCGGCCACCCTCGTAATAGAGACCAATGAATTTGTCTCCTCACCACCTGTCGAATACGCAACAGTAGTGACCTTCACGTTTTCAATAGCTGTCCAGGAAAGCAGATGGACAGCCAACACCTTAGCATCAATCCTATCTATGAAGCTGATCCCGACCTCACCCTATAATCAACACCACAGTTGCACCTGAGCAAGCTAGCATTAAGGACGAGGCCGCCTACTACAAGAGGAGGGTGGAGCACGAGGTGTGTTCGTGACTCCGCTATCGGAGTCAAGGATATAACCGTAGCGAGGACTACCACCCGACCTTAGACTACAAGCGAGCGAACGCTGTTCACTGCTCTGCATATTGCCAATCACCTTTCAATGAATCTTTAACAGCTTAGAGCATGGCAGCCATGAGGCCAGGACGGGTTCATAGCTTTGCAGCTCCTAGGACACCTCCGCCAGGTTTGTGTTCTTGATGACGGTGACTTTTAGCTTCCGAAACAACCACGCCAAAAGTCCTTCTGCGGCTCTCCAAGGTGAAGGAGAACTGGATCCATCCATGCAAGAACAGTGCAGGAGGCACCGAGGGCGAGGATGCACCGGCGAAGGTCCATGGCATCATCCTAGTACTCGGAAGCCAGTGCACCAGGCTTGGGGCGAAGTTTGGGGAGCTGCTTGTACAGGGGAATAACGAGAGCCATCCCCTGTTCTTCTTTTTGCGTGGCAATACTTTGCCACACATCATGAGGTCCAGGTTCTCTAATGCGAGGGTTATCGGGATCCTCTCCTTTACCCTTAAAAGCAAAAATGGCATACAAGAAATAATACTCATCCTCAAGGAGGGCACAGACCAGAGCAGTGAAGGCTCTCAAGAGCACCTGTGCCTACGTATTGTCCAGCGGTGGAACGAGGTAATAGTCCTCAAGAGTGCACTTTTCCACCCAATAGAGGAAAACATCCCTCCACGACAGAAAATTGCACGTGCCGAGCGGTGGCGAAATCAAGTCATTGTGAGACAACACATTACTCACGTCATCTCACGACATTGCCGTAGAGGTGGCGTCGACAGCGGCGCCAGCAACGGCACCAGCACCAGTGATCGTCATAATGGGCCGGCGTTAGCGCCGGCCCCTTCGTACACGGATGCTGCTATGTTCATGTCGCTTGTTAGACAAGAGGGAAGCTAGGATGTTGAGTGGAGCACTACTACCGGCTCGCTGCTGCTAACTTTCAATAGCAATTCACCGGGCCCACTTTCGGCCCAGGTTTCTACTACGAGCCCTAAGCTTGATAGGATCGGCCATTCTTGGTCTCTAGCAGATTGCTAGGCTTCCTCCAACCCATTATACACCTCTCAAGCCACGAGATCCTAGTGTTCCCCTCTATGGGTGGCGGCGGAGCTTAATCCCCCTCATTTTTTGCCCTCTTGTCCCACTTTGCATCCCTTCCCTCTCTTTCAACGCCTCCACTCTCAGTGCTCGGCTTAGGAGAGGGCTTTGAACGTGCTTAGAGGCTTTTGCGGCTTATTTTCGCTGTAGTTGTGCCGATCTAGCGATGGGCACTACTCGACCGTCCACATTTTTGCATGTTGCCGGCTTGCTTCCTCCTCGTCCGTCATCTAACGTGGCTCTGAGACCATGACAAATCCATGGAACACAAATATAGCGCAATCGTGCTAGGGTTTGGTTA
The DNA here is from genome assembly GCA_023375785.1 of Penium margaritaceum. Taxonomy (NCBI): domain Eukaryota; kingdom Viridiplantae; phylum Streptophyta; class Zygnematophyceae; order Desmidiales; family Peniaceae; genus Penium; species Penium margaritaceum. The sequence goes on from SZWC01004375.1 coordinate 6,141, forward strand.
GTGTTGGCGACCATGAAGAATAGCAGCAAAAAGTACAAGTCCCAGATCGAGACAATTAGGTACTCAATCGGGGGAGCCTCGATAGTCGAGACTGGCTGGCCAGCGAGTGAGGCTTGTCGGCGCACAAGTAAATAGCGAGGGCGAATTACCCTCTTATTTAGCAAAAGGACCGGCTAGCTCGAGTCCTGCCTTGCCCACATAATCATGAGGCAGGTATGCAACTCTAGCAAGGAATGATCTAGGTTCAGGTCACAAGTTGTAAGGTTGACCCAGAAAGCTACGAGGGAGAAGCATAGGTCAACAAATTCCTATTGATGGGAAGACTCCAACGAGGAAGCCAACTGCTGAGGGATGGAGACAGCAATGCCAAACGGATGGAGGCAACCACTCACACAAGGCAGACAGGTCACAAGCCGTCACGATGCTTTACGTCCACTTTTTGTGTGGACATGCCCTATGCACTTATGACCACCCTTAAGGAGAAATATGTATAATGAGTTATTAACAGTTGTTGCCTCCACGCTTGCTGCAACTTTACACTCTACTCGTGTACATGCTAGCATTATTGTTAGACGATCCATTGAGACGTACATTGTTGCTACACTTCATGATGAGCCCCTTTCTAAAGGTTGTAGTCAACGTCGTTACATGGGATGACGTCGCACCAGATGGAGAAGTAGTTGTAGTAGTGGCAGCCAATACACTCTTCGATGTAGTGACCTCCATCCATACCTCCATGACGTTGGCCTCGTCCACTCCATTATCTGTAACTTGTAGTCACCATATCTAGGTCTTTATCTATACAACTGCGGCCATCTCTACACTCACAACTTCAACATTGAATGGTATCACGTCTCTCATTATCTCCACATCATCCTGTCATTGTTGTAGTCCAGTAGTCATCATGACATCTGCAATAGCTGCACTCCCTCCTCTCTTCACGCATTTTCACCGAGCATAATGAGCATTGCACTCTCTTCCGCTTGATCTCCCTCTCCTGTGTTGTGTTGGCATGTTGGTGCATTCAGGTCCACTGTCTTGTACCACAATCTTTTGTGACACAGTCATCATGCTTTCCCATGCGCGCTAGGTCAGGGCAAACTCTGCAAATTAACTATGGCAACGCGTCATCAGTGGCACCATGCCAGTGGACGATAGCGAGTATGTTACATTGTAAGTAAAACTACAGCAATAACGCATTGCTATCCAAGCTGCCCTTATTTCCCAGCACACAGGAGAGGAAACACTATATAGTGAAGAAGTTGAATAGCAACACTTGCTAATCACATTGTCGACCAGATTCTCAATCATCTCTAATCCACACATTGTACCACTCCCTTTGCTTTCATTGCCACTAGTCTTCCTACAACATTATCCATAGCACCCGCGCTTGTATCCACCACCTCTGTACCGTCTATTTTGACCCACTCATAGTCGCCTCCACCAGCACAACAGCCGCCAAAGCTCTCGCAGTGCCCTCGTAGCGCAAACCAGACGTTGACTCGAAGTTGGCCCACTTCACCTCTAACCTTGCCTAATCGTCTTAAGAGGTTCGGTTTAGCGCTTAGGCATAGGGAGAACAGCTTTGGGAGTATCACCATCATGCCTATCCCTTTGTAGTTTCTCCCTTTATTCCCGTTGTGTCCGATGCTACCTGCGCCCTTTTTGGGCTCATCCGCGACATGTCGGATGATCTCATTGACGAGACCGTGTTCTATAACACCAACACCACTTGCCGCACGTCTGATGACCCCATTGGCACATATACACTCAACAAGTATCACACAACATTCATAGGGCACGTGTCGTAGAGCGTCCTTATGGTGCAATTAAACACACATTCTATGCATGCTGGCGAGACTACTTATGCCTATTGGGTTCGCATTGTATGCTTGCCATGCGACCTGGGAAAAATATTACCAAAGCAGTTATTGGTCGTCCTCTCCACTGTTAGTGGCCTCATACACGAATGACCAGGCATCAACCAAGAGGTGAAATCCTCCAAACTTGAGCCTCTTGCTGTCGAGCCGATGCTTGCCGACGCTCCTCCGGGCATTGGTACCCTCAAAGAAGTCACCTCTCAGCGTCTCATCGACTTGTGGAGCACCTTGGAGAACAAGTTTATTCATCGTGCATTGGTTACAACTACTACTATTACACTTCCATCCTCCTTTGCCCCCGCTTCTGACTTGTCCTCCTCCACCACGTCCACCCCGGCTACTTCCCTCGCCACTGAGGGGGGAGTCTGAGGCTAGGGGAAAGGTAAAGGTGGTTCTTTCAGCGGTTGGTTGGGAGGTGGACAACAAGGGTGCGGAAAGGCCGTAGATCTAGCGGCTCCTCTTTTTCCCCCTCATCCTCTCGCATGGTGTTGTGTTAGAAGTGTGGCATTCTTGGCCACTCTGCTCTTAAGTATCTTGCACCACCTGGTGATGCACGCATTGCATCCACCATGCAAGCTCACCAGGCGCGTTCAACTGGTGGTTGTGGGGATACTATTTACGCCTCCACCTCTGCTACATGCGCCTGCATCCACCAATGGAGCAGCCTATACAATCACTGTGAGTCCTCCTCAGCACCCTTACTCCTCGGGGTGGCCCCCAAGGTTTGGAAGGTCCATCTCCTATGGCCTTCCTTGCAACTGTTACTGGTCTTCGGCTTGGGCCGTACCTTTGTTTTGGTTGAGTGCACATATCCTCAAGTTTTAAAAGTCACATTGTGCTGTTGTTGAGGCCTTTGAGTTCCAAGGACGTTTGGTACGATTTTTTGCTGACCAATGCCTTTTGGCTTGTGTATCCTCTCGTTAGTCTAGTTGAAAGTTTGAGTTGCCTGTGTGACATTTTTTTTAGTCCCATGGATGTGTCTCTTGAGAAGTGTTTTTTTTGTAATGATTACGGAGCCATTGGTCATATATGACCAATGGCTACCACACCTACTCTCAGTGGGCTATATGACCAATGGCTCCGTAATCACTACGGACACTTGTGTGACCTATAAGTAGTAGATGCTTTACTTTGGTGACAGGTAAGAACCAAGCCGAGAAAAAAATATAACATTGGGAACACAAATGAGGCATAGTCAAGGTCTTGAGAACCGGATGACCATGAGTTGAATGAAACCTTTGACCAACCCTTCCACGAAGTTGAAGAGTTTCATGAAGAACACAAAGGTGCATACTTGCAAACGACTCAAAACCATATAAGATTAGACAAATTGTTGCTGATCCCTTTGAAGGTGGTGGAAGTTGTTTGAACCTTATGGAAGGAAGAACCGTCTGTCAAGGGAACTTGCAAGAAAGCCCACAAAACATCGGCACAATAAAACAGAAATCGATGCATAGTTTGTTACAAATGTTGCATGTCTATGAAATTGTGGACCTTAGAGATGTAACATCAAGAATGCTATGGACAAGGAAAGATCTGCAGTATAGAGGGTGGGAATTCCTGGCCATTTATGGTGAAAGTTGTAGAAGTTGTGAAACCTGGAAAATGGTTTGAAAGTGATTGGAGCAACATGATTTGAAATTTGTGTAATTTGGTGATTATAAGCAAGTGCATTGGATGAAATGCATGTGAATACTTCACACATACCTACAAACATGAAGAATAAAATGACAAAGTACTAAAGTCTTAGACATTCATGCGGTACAATGCAAGTGAAGTCGACATATCACAAGTCAAACCAGAAAACCTCATTGAGAAATAATGTGGGGCAAGGATAACTTATGGTTGTTCATGGGTAGTCCAACATCTGATATCCACGTGACCAGAGGTTTGTTGTTTCCATATTGACCAGTTGAAACATTAGTCCCCCATCTTTAGAACCGAAGAAACACATAGTATATGGGTCCCTTGCCGTGCTCAATCAGCGACATGCACCGCTAATTGAGGACAATGAGGGGAGTCATGGTCACTCGACTAAGACTCTTACTATCTTGCAAGATTGCAATCGAGCGATGGCCCCTGTTTCTTTACAACTGACAACCCCCTCTGTTTCAAAGCAAACCACGTTCAAACCTCATCCCGGTCTGAATTTAAGGTTGATTTAACGTAACCAAACATCAATGTGGTTCATTACTCGCATCTCAATTGCTGAGAACAGGTAGTCAAACCATCCATAAATACAAAAGACGAGACATCCAGGACAAGGACATATGTTCATACTCGTTGGAATGAACACATCCCTCTCCTAACATATTTGGGCTTGGAGACATTGCCATAATCTACCTCAACGACATTTTGATTAAAATTTTAATGTGAAAATACATTGTAAATCTTTGATAAGTCCTTGAATCTTCTAAAATGATGTATTTCATGGATTTCCTAATGTGCAATATCCACTGCTATTCAATCAAGCTTTGGACCACATCACCAGCGGTGAACGTATCGCTATGGACCAAGTGGTGGTATTCACGAGTTGACATACTCCCACAAGTATTCAAGATGTCTAACATTTCTATCGACATGAGATTACTCCCATCAAATTTTATAGGTTCACGCTAGATGGTGAATGCCCCGCAAACCTCATTGCACATAGAATTTGGGTGATACCCTCATGAATTTTGAATTTTTACACAATGTTTTGAAACCTAGTTGACATCCATTAAAACTACACCTCGATGAATACAAGAAGCCACGTGAATCGTTAAAATCAACATTACCTCACACATTCTCTTATGGATCTACATATCATTCATTCCTACATGTGGAGAATACAATGTCTAGACAATATAGTACATCAATATGTAGATTGCTACATATCTTTGGAAACATAGACATCCATGATCGGCATGAAACAACACGCAAAATAAAAGGCGGTAAACATTACTTTGTTGAGTTTAAGGTTCTAAAGATTCACCAGTTAAGATCAACTAAGTAACTCATATCCAAAAGGCCCAGTTGAAGTCGAGAATCACATAACTCATTCAATTCCAATCATTAAAACACAAAGTCAGGGGGATAATGGAGAATAAGGATTCCTCTCTTTAAGAAATGCTCCAACCGTGATTCCTCCCAACCTTAAAAATGGTCGATCAAATGGTGGGTTACACCGTAGCCTCTAAGACATTTCATCAAACAACCGGTGTTTTTCTCTTCCAAGTGAGTGCCACTGAAGTGAAATCAGTGAGGTACATTTCCCCAGAGGTATGCTCATTGGATTAAGCTACGCGATGAATAGAAAGCAGGTGTTGGCAGTCATGCATCCATTCAAAACGTGACAGTGTTGCCTGGAATGTTGAATATATATCATCTGAGCCACCCACCAAGTGGTCTTTCTAGGGAACTTCCCAAAGCCCTTCGCAAATGACTTCAATATGTCCCATGCACCCAGATTTCATTGTTACGACAAAAAACATACAAAAAATCATCTCTCCCTTTGTTTCAACAATCTATCACAACCGTACTCAATGACAAGGTGAACAAGAGAAAAGTACCCGTCAATAACATCTCTCTCTCTCTCTCTCTCTCTCTCTCTCTCTCCACCCCCTCCCTAAAGTCCAGATGTAGAATCGTTGCCAAGATCCTTGCAGCATGTGTTAAAAAACCCTATCTCACACCATTGATAAACATCAAACTCACTTTGTCAAAAGCCTAGGGTGTCTTGTGATGAATATTTGCCCCTCTACATGCCCAAGTGCGGCACCGGGAGGCGTAGATGAGCCGCCACAAAGAGGAAATTCCTCGTCAATGGATTTGGTGACTTGAGGATTGCTTGGATCCTCAAATGGAGGATTGCCCCTAAAATTTGACGAGTTGCTAAATCCGGTGGAAGTTGTTTCACCGGACTCGGACAAGTAACGAGGGAGATATGGGCTTCCAAAGTTGGGGTGTGCGCAGCGGCTCTGGGAGTCGGCCGCGGGTTGACCAGAGGTGGATAATCCACCTGCGCTAGTAACAAAATGCCATCTGGGGATTTTGCTCTGGAAAGACCGCCGAGGCGTCCGGTGGATGATCCGCCGGATTTGGTAGAGCAGTTTTGTTACTGAGGGACTTAGCCAAAATCCTCGCTCGGAGTTTGAAACTCAGTAGTACAGTTTGTTACTTGGGGAATTTGTCAAAGTTCCGACTGGAGGTCCGCAAACGGGTTTCGACCCACATCAATCCCCATCACCAAACTTGATGATTAACTTATCAAAACAGACCCCGAAGGCGCAAGGGGCGCCACCACTACGCGTAGGGACATATGCGCCACCGGAATGGCGTTTTGATGGGTCCTTGATGTGTGAGGGCGCCTCGACGGGCGACGTGGTGTGCGCTGCTGACTGAACGGCTGATTTGGGATGCCGCAGTTTGGCTGACGTAGCGGGAGCTACAGTGATCTGAGTCGCGCAAATTTTGGTGCGTTGGAGAGCTCATGACTAGCCCTAGAAATATTCAGATGATGTCCATGTTCACAGACAGATGCAAAATCATGTTTTTCCCTTCGCAAACGTGACTGTCTCTAAATGCCTTCTCACATAGCGTGAGGCGACCAGAAAGCTCACGCTCAATCTCAGATTTGCCCAAAACAGAAGACGTGAACCACTAAACCCATTTAGACAAACGTCAGGAACGCACCACGCGGATTCCATCCTGACAAAGGGTTATGGGTCCACAAGTCTGAACGCCTCCAACGTTCACGTCTTCCACAGTGCATGGGATTGTCATCGTGGATTTCTTCGTGGAGTTCTAAGAACACGTCGGAATAGAAGCTGCGCACATGGCGCAGAAGGAGACACAGCCCATCCAGAGGTATGCATGTGGTCCTAGCTACGGGCTATGGAGGTGGCACTTCGAGTTGCACCTCGCGCATAAGGGGCTGCTAGAGGTCATGAAGGAAACAGAAGTCGTTGACGAAGCGACGACGACAGAAGCGCAGAAGGAGGCCTTCGTAAAGAATAACACGGATGTGCTCATGCTGGTGGTGTCCGGGGCAGCCGAGTCACAGTGGGGTTACTTCCAGGGCTGCAAGCTGGCAGCTGAAGCTTGGCAAAAACTGTGTGCCATCCATCAATCAAAGTCGCTGGCAAACAATTTCTTTGCAATGAAGCGACTCCTGACAATGAGAATCGAGGAGGGAGATGATGTCATCACCACCATGCAGCATATTGAGTTGCTCGCCTCACAATGCAATGACGTGGGGTGGAAGATTGACACGCAGCTACAGGCGATGGCCCTCCTCATGGCCCTTCTTGAAAGTTGGAGCCCTCTCATTACAGTCTTGGGAGTATGGGCAGAGGACAAGCTCACCTATGGCATGGTTGAAGAGTACATCCACAACGAAGCACAGCGAAGGAGCAGCGGGGAGTCCTCATCATCCTCATCGGCCCTCGTCACCAAAACACATGGTGGTGGAAGCTGGGCCAAGGAAGGTGGCGGACATGGTGGCGGTAAGAAGGGCGCCAAGAAGGGTGCGTGCCGAAATTGTGGCAAGGAGGGCCACTGGGCCCGTGAGTGCACTGAGGAGGGAAAGGTCAGTGGCAAAGACGCCAATGGTAAGAAGGCGCTCCTCAACGGCACTCAAAACCACTACCCCAAGAAGGCCAACCGGCGATACCTTGACTCTGGAGCAGAGGAAGAAACCCAGGTCGAGAAGGTTGGGTTCATCAACTACACCAAGTCCAGCAAATCCATGGTGGTCGCAAACGACAAGGCCGGGCGACAGATTCAGCAGTCTCGCAAGAACGCGCCATAAACCTGGCTAACCGACAACTGGGGCATTCCTCACTCGCAGTCATGAGGGAGATGGCAAAGTGCGAGCTGGTATGCGGCCTTGTCATTGGCGGTGCGGAAGATGCGACAAATGCAACAACGCACAAAAAGTGCGAGCCTTGCATTTTGGGCATGGCACGGCGGAAACCGTTCAACGAGAACGTGAATCGCGCCTCGGACCTGTTGGAGGTTGTGCACAGTAACATGTGTGGACAATTCAAGACGGCGTCAAAGAGCGGCGCGTGTTTCTTTGTCACGTTCATTGATGACTATAGCAAAAAACTCTTTGTGTAATTCATGAAGTGGAAAGGCGAGGTCCTGGACCGGCTGAAGGAGTATGTCGTCGCGGTGGAGAGGCAAACTCAGAGCGAAAGGTCAGAGCGCTTCGCAGTGACAACATCGGAGAGTACGTGGGCTGTAGCGGGTGGATGAAGCAATAGGCCATAAAATAGCAATAAACTATGCTGTTTTTGCCTCAGTCAAATGGCGTGGCAGAGCGGACGAACCAGACGCTGCTGAACATGGTACACACCATGTTGGTGGATGCGGAATTGCCGCAAAGCTTCTGGGCGGAGGCTGTGCATACGGCAAGCTACACCATCAACCTCACTCCCACAGCAGTGCTGAAGGGGAGGAGCTACTAGAAGACGCCGTAGGAGGTTTGGAGCGGGCGCAAGCCAAGTGTGGCACACCTGAAAGTGTTCGGGTACAAGGCGCACGCGGTGGTGCAGGCTGCGCAGAGACGTGACAATAAGCTGGAGCCGTGGACAAAATCGTATCTCTTCCTTGGCTATGAGAGCGCGCATAAGGCGTACCGGCTCTACGACATGCGTAAGGAGGAGGTAATCCGCAGCCAAGACGTCGAGTTCGACGAGCAGCGGGGCTACATCAGCACCAACGACGTGGGCGTGGTGGACTCTCCAAAGACGGGGGAGTGGTTCCACCTCCTTGACTACGAGAAGGAGCCGGCGGACGCCAAAGTTGAGGATGCGCCATCAGAGCGCAAAGGTGCACCAGCAATGGCAGCCGACGTAGAGGACTCCAATGACGATCAAGCTGATGAGGAGATCCACCAGAAGGATCCGGCGGATGCGGCACCGAGGGTGCCAAGGCGCACACTCCTGGCAGAGTGTGCATCGGGCGTCAGTGGAAAATCCTCCGGATGCGCCGGTCGTTTGTGCGATGTTTCGCCAGAGAGAGAGAGATCCTTGGGGAGCCGTCTGGTCGATGATTCACTGGAGCGTGTTGAGTTGGAGGGATCATAGCAGAGCGACGATGCGCCACCAAAACTACCATGCTACAGTGGGAGGCAGCAAAAAGCAGAGAAGTGCTTCGACGCAAGCACCGATCAATGGATCAGCATGACACGATGCATGCTGGCTGCATCAACAGAGCCAACTACTATGCAAGAGGCGCTTGCACGACCCAAAGGGAATCAATGGGATGCAACCATCAAATCGGAGCTGGCGTCCATAACGGAAAACGATACGTGGGAGCTGGTTGACAGGTCGAATGATGCCAAGGTCATCGACTCAAAGTGGGTCTTTAAGACCAAGTTCACAAAAGAAGGTGTGGTTGACAAATACAAGGCGTGGCTAGTGGCAAAGGGATACACACAGTGCAAGGGCGAGCACTACGATGAGACGTTTAACCCTGTTGCCAAATTCACAAGCATCCGGGCGATCCTTGCGGTGGCGGCCGCGAAGGACATGGAGCTCCACCAAATGGACGCAAAGACGGCCTTCCTCAACGGCATCATAGATAAAGAGATCTACATGGAGGTGCCAGAGAGGGTGGAGGCACCGGAGGGCAAGGTGTGTAAGCTATAAAAGTCCTTGTATGGGCTAAAACAATCACCCAGATGCTGGTACCAACAAATGGACAGCTTCATGGTACAACTCGGCTTCAAACGCTCTGAGGCGGATCACAACGTGTACCTGCGGCGCGACAAACAGCTCCATCAGATCGTTGCACTCTGTGTGGACGACCTGATTTCATGCTCGATGGGTCTACCGAGCCTAAAGCGGCTGAAAGAGCAGCTGAGTAGCAGATTTCAGATGTGGGACATTAGGGAGCTGGAGTACTACCTCGGGGTGAGCATCATCCGGAACCAGAGGGCGCGCACGCTTGAGCTGGGACAGGCCACATACGTGGCCGAGGTGCTGAAGCGGTACTGCATGGAAGACTGCAAACCAGTTGGCAGTCCAGTCTACACGACCTGTGAACTGACTGCGGCAATGGCGGCGCAAACAAGAGAAGAGCAGGAGGATATGGCAGGGGTGCCCTACCAATCGACGGTGGGCAGCCTCATGTACGCCATGGTGGCGACTCGATCAGACCTGGCCTATGGGGTGGGCCAAGTTAGCAGGTACGTGGCTGATCCAGGGCCACTACACTGGCAGGCGGTCAAGCGCATCCTCCCCTACCTGTAGGTGACGCAACATGCGCGCTTGAGGTTCGACGTCAAGGGCCGGACGGATACCTTGCGTCTGGTCTGCTATACGGACGCAGACTATGCTGGTGATGTGGACAAGCGGAAGTCCACATCCGGCTACGTGTTCTTCCTCCCTGGTGCAACGGTCTCGTGGTGCAGCAGAAAGCAAGATTGCATCATCACCTCCACAGTGGTAGCAGAGTACATCGCGCTGGCCGAGGCGGTCAAGGAGGCGGTGTGGCTCCGCAGGTTGCTGGGGGAGCTGGGCGTGCCACGACAAGAGCCTACGGTGGTGCAAGAGGACAACACCGGCTCAATCTTGCTGACCAACAACCTGACGCAGCACAGGAGGACGAAGTACATTGACGTGCGTTATCACTACGCACGAGACATGGTTGAAAAGGGGCAGCTGGTGCTGTAGTACTGCAGCACGCACAACATGCTTGTGGATTGCTTAACCAAAGCGCAACCCGTCGACCGGCACGCATTGAGCGTGGCCGGACTTGGGATAACCAACTATAATGGACTGGAGGGTGCAGCGGAAGATGAGTGAGAGCAAGCAGGAGCAGCGGGCATGGCAGGTACAAGGGGGAGAATGTTGAAGATTTGCCCCTCTGCATGCCCAAGTGCGGTGCCGGGAGGCGCCGACGAGCCGCTATAGAGAGGAAACTCCTCGTCAATGGATTTGGAGACTTGCGGATTGCTCGGATCCTAAAATGGAGGATTGCCCCTAAACGTTGGCAAGTTGTTGTATCCGGTGGAAGTTGTTTCACTGGAATCGGACAAGTAACGAGGGAGATATGGGTTTCCAAAGTTGGGGTGTGTGCGGCAGCTCTGGGAGTCAGCCGCGGGTCGACCGGAGGTGGGTAATCCACCTGAACGAGTAACAAAATGCCATCTGGAGATTTTGCTTCGGAAGGACTGCCGAGGCGTCCGATGGATGATCCGCCGGATTTGGTAGTGCAGTTTTGTTCTTGAGGGACTTGGCCAAAATCCTGGCTCGGAGTCCGAAACTCAGTAGTACAGTTTGTTACTCGGGGACTTTTCAAAATTTTGACTGGAGGTCCGCGAACAGGTTTTGACCCACATCAATCCCCATCACCAAACTCGATGATTAACTCATCGAAACAGATCCCAAAGGCGCGAGGGGCGCTGCCACTACGCGTAGGGACACCTGCACCTCCGGAATGGCGTTTTGATGGGTCCTTGATGTGTGAGGGCGCCTCAGCGAGCGACGTGGTGCGCGCCGCCGACTGAGCGGCTGATTTGGGGTACTGCGCTCCGGCTGACGTAGTGGGAGCTACGGTGATCCGAATCGTGCACAGTTTGGTGCGTTGGAGAGCTCATGACTAGCCATACAAATGTTTAGATCATGTCCATGTTCACAAACTAATGCAAAATCGTGTTGTTCCCTTCGCAAAAGTGACTGTCTCCAGATGCCTGCTCACGTAGCGTGAGGCGACCAGAAAACTCACGTTAGTCTCAGATTCGTCCAAAACAGAAGACATGAACCACTAAACGCGTTCAGAAAAAAACGTCGGGACCGCACCACGTGGATTCCATCCTGACATTTTGCATACAAAACACCCTATCTCAAATACGTGAAATACAACATATGGCTACCCAAAACAAAGGGCAAGCAATCTTCCTATCTCAGAAAAGAAGAAAAAAGAAAAGTTTTAAGAATTCCTCATCTTGTGGAGACCCTTTTCCACCTGAAAGCACCCCTCCTATACTATGTATTGTATCCTCCTTCACAAAAGCACAACCGTCCATCTTCTTGTCAATGGATATCTGTGATAACCAATGATTCTTAACACAAGTGTGCGCCATGGCTGCCTCTTATCCCTCTTATCTATGTGTGTGTAATAGAACCCATCATGACCTACCATCTCTTATCTTCAAGGGGCTTCCTCGCAATCATTTAAAGAAATCTATGTTGTCATATACACAAATGACATTATCCTATTCCTTGCATCCATCAATGAGATCAACAAAACACGACAACTTGTCTGAGTTGTCTGTAACCACGAAAGAATTTTTTACCCATAGAAATTCTGTTATGCTTTTAATGTGCTCCAAAGACCATGCTTCCGTAGCCGACATATCCAACTGCCCATATCCCTTTGTGTGCCCTCAATATCCCTTGTATTTTCATTGCACCACACTGCTCTTCCTCCGTATAGCTAATACATACATAGAAAGTTTCTTGGTTGACTTTCAACAAAACATTTCACTGGTCATTGAAGTTTGGTGCAACCTTAGTCATGTCCCACAGGATTTTTCAAAGTTATCGTGTATTTCAGGGCTTTGGTCCTGCCTTTTGTGTCTTTTTTTGGACCCTTCACTATACGTGACATGACCATTCATTTGACAGCTTTTGCTAGCATCTGGCTCCAACACCAAAAAAAAATGCTTCAAACAAGATACATGCTTGTTTGACAAGGCATACTTCTGTAGCAAAAAATAGATCCATCTCATCAGACCGCCCTTGTTCGGCACCGCCAAGTGTATTGTTACTTTCAAATGGTTAAAACATTGAAACTAATTCTCATCGTTTTTTTTTTACAGTGGTTACTTCCCCATCTTAACATTTCTAGGAATTGAGACCTTCAGTGAAAGTGAAGATAACATCAATTCTAGTTTTGGATGCATCTAAAGGCTGAAGTCCATTGGGGTAACCAGAAATCCACATGGTAGCTCATCAAAAAGATGAGTATCGTAGGTCCACTTCATAAAACTTTCGAAATCCCTTTGAAGACCAAAGTCATCACCCATAAACTCCTACCTCAATCTGAACTTCCTCCATCATTCCTCAAGACTCCTACAATTATGGAAACACCGTTTCGCATTCTTTACACTTGTAAATCATATCGCATCCACGCACCAAGTCCCTTTTAGTCCACCAAACACTATCCGCATATGGATGCAAGAATAAATCACTAGTCCCATTGCCAACCACAGTCTCCGGGTCCATTGGCCAACCCAAACCATATAGGACCTAAGGTGCAACGTGGGTACAATTATTTCTGTAGCCTTTGCAAAACAATGAAAATAGATCGGGCCAAATAGGTCAGATACCCATAACATGCAAAGTGTGACTCTCATCTCCCTGGTAGCGGAAAAAAATAGCTCAAAAGCCCAGTCAAATTTCATTCTCGCTCACGGCATGCGTCGCTGGGCGAGAAAGGAAAAAAAATGCATGGGGTCGTTGCTCCTTCGCAATATGTGTGGGAGCGATGAAACAAAAAAAAAACAGTGAAGTGTGATTAATGTTTTGTATGTTTGGCGCGAGCGATTACGGCTTTGTATGCTCGGCGTGAGCGGAGCCCGCGCCAAACGTAAAACCCTGAATCAATCAGGGGGTTTGCGTGTAAAACAAAGAAAACAAAGTGGTCATTGCTCCCTTGCGATTGAAAAAAAACGTCCTTCTTTTGTTTTTGACATTTCTTACACACGCAAACCCATTCTTTTAACGCACAAACCGCAATTGGGGTTTTGGGGTTTTATTTCTGTGCGGGCTCCTTCTGGGCCCCGTGGTAGCGGGGCCCAGCACGTTCCCTTTCAATGCATGGGGAGTCTTGAACTCCCCTCAAAACCAAACAAACCCCCCATGCTAGTATCACAAACTCTTCAACGAAGGGGTTTGTAATACTAGCGAGGGGCGCCGCATGCCATGTGACGTCAATACATGGCATGCGGCCTTGCCATGCATTTTTGTTTGTTTTCTTTGTTATTGGCGTGGCATTAGCGGTGGCCAATTGGGTAGTTAGGTTGTATTTTGCCGGACGATGGGCGAAATGGTTTTATATTTCTACTATTAGGGTATCTCGTAGAGTAACCCAAATGGATTTCTTTGACACTCAAAAGCTCCCCAAAGCTGAACATCTCTTTATTGATATTCCCGTACTTGTCAATGGCCGATTAGTTCCATCAATTTCTTCCATTTGATCCCAAAAAAATCCCTCCAAACCTCACACTCTCCAACATCTAACCTCAATTCAGAGCCTATCGTCTATGTCTCCTCAAGCCAGGTTACACCTCGTTTGGACTTACCCTAACGAGAACAAATTTCCTCACACTAAAATTCCAATTTGACGCATATATGAAGCAATTTCACTTGTCCAAGCCTTGGAGCGACCACCGACATGCACATAAGAAGATGCAATCCATACATTTTGCAATATCTGACCACTTACATAGGTAGTAACTGCGAATAACAGCCCTCCTTAGGATACATCCCCCACCACACACAATACTTCATCTCTCAGTTCATTGATAGGATTTCCTGTGACAATCATGTAGAAAACAATGGGACACAACAATGAAACGTGGGACAACCCCCTACAAGGATCCCCCCGTACAAGCCAAAAAATTAGAACATGCATAGACCCCCAACAACCCACTCTATACAAAATCAAGTTTACCAGACTATGTTCAACTTAACAGTTGGTTGGAACCCACATGGCTTTAGAAATTACCTTTTTTCCTCAACCATGTAACCAAATACTTCCCACTTCCCATTCATTTGCCCTCAGTCCTATCCACTACGCACATGATATGGAATGTCCGAAACCAGTGAAAAGTACTTCATCTTAAAAAAAAAACTAACATCAATCGTAATCTGTCTGAAATGACCCTTCCAAACCTTCTTTTCAAGCCAGACCAGATGTCCTCTTTGGCCCGGTGACTGCCACCATTACTTACCTCCCCTTAAATGATTTTCATGGCACCTTTTCATAGAATGTGTCAATAACTACGGACCGGACCAAAACAACACCTCCCCTCATTCATGACATGCAACAGATCCACACTCGCATTAAGGGAAGAAAATAAAGGACCGTTGCTTTCATGCAATCCTTCATCATACATTATCCCTCTTATGCGCGCAAAAAAAGGCAAGAAAGCCACAAAAAATCCTCTCACCTACAATTTCAATTGGCGGTAGAAGCACTCACGTCCATTTCATGGCTTGTCTTTGTGTATGAGAGTGGATCACTCCATGTGGCTAAGGCTCTCCACTGAGGCCGTGGATGGAAAAAAAAGAATGATTTGAGGTTCAAATATCCTTTGACACTACAGTTTATGACAAGCTTGCCAAGACTACTGTTTATACAACTGCACCAATAACAAACCACCAGGGTTTGAATGATATGTGTTACGCAAGTGATGGCTCGCGTGTAGGTAGGAGGATTGTAGTGTGGCTCGCTCCACTTGGCCTGGGTTGATCCCCTAGTCTATGGACAAGAATACGAAATGATTGATGTTTGGACCCTCCAACATTGCGTTTCTTTTTATCTGGCCAGGCAAGCCGCCAGAGATATCGCAAACACTATCCATTCCACCATTTTTGTCTCTAGGGTTGTATCGCGGAGGTAAGTTCTATGAAGCTTCACGCATGCAAAATTTGATTGGCTTTGCGGTTTCGCGTACCTATGCAACTGAAGTCCACTGACCACGTTCGGTTTGAAGCTACATCATTGAATTTTGAGTGGATGACACAATCATTGCGGCTAAAACAACCCACAGAATATTTCATTTGATGTAAGAACTTTAAAACTACCCTGCATGCATTGTTTGTTGATTTAGTAGTGTAGCACGGGCCGGCCTCTCCACATGGAATTGATTGATCTCTGGCATGTGGACGGTTGAATGGATGGAATTAGGGCCGGAGATCCCCAGTCACTGCGATCTTGGCCTAGTTGGCCGAATATTTCATACAACTTGTTACATTGGTGTTAGAGAATTAGGGTTCGATTCCCTTTTTGGAATCCTATACATCTCCACCCCTTGGCTAGAGGAGCGTAGCGTGGACCAACCTCCCCACGTCGCTTGGATGGATCTCTGGCATGTGGGCCATTGGACTCGATTGATTAAGGGTCTGGGACCCTCAATCACCACGGTTTTGTTCGATTTGGCCATGCTTCTCTTCCCAATTGTCACATGAGAAGTTGTAGCACTCTTTCCAAAAAGGGATGGTCACCAAATTTCAGTTATCGCACCCTGGCAAGATTGCGATCGAGCAACCACCCCTGCTGTTTTACGGTGCAACCCCCCTAATACAATGAAGGGTTTCATGTTTTTTTTGTGTGCCTCGCCCGTGCAAAGCATAGAAAACCTTAAATCGTAATGAGGGGTTTGCGTTTAAAGAAAAAGAAGGGGTTCTACCTCAATTACAACCGAGTGATAACGCCTCCTTTAGATTTCCATTTTTCACATCACGCAAAGTACCTCTCTTTTTCTTCATATAAACCAATTTCAACCCCTACCACAAATCATAATTGGGGTGTGGTTTTATGTTTGAAGGGGCGTCTCCTCGGCCACGCGGTAGCAAGACTTAGCATGTCCTCTTTCAGCGGAGGGGGAGTCTTGAACCCTCACGCTGACCCACCACAAACCACTCCACGAAATCGTAGAAAACCCCTTAGCAAAGGGGTTTGGTACTAAAAGACACATATGACGATGTGAGCGCTCTGGTACCCCACGCTTGTAAGGCTGAAACTGCAATTGTGCTACTTTCCCGAGAGAATTTGTTCATTTTTTATGACCGCATGACCTCATAACAGCTTTAAAAAAAATCAATTTTACTCCGGATTCACCCAGACAAAATGTAATATTTATAACAAAATGTGGATGGAACAATATATTTATTTTAAACGAATATGGGTGGAAGTGTTATGCCAAACACAACGTAGATGGTACATGGATAGAAGTTGCAAGGCAAAATACAATTTAGAATTTTGGACACTTGAGCAATTTATAATTAGCAATAAGTGTACTTTGATGACAAGTGTCAAAATGATTGAACATATATGTACAATTGTCGAGTCACGAATAAAACATAGTCGCGGTTGTTGAGTCAATAGTCTAGCGACTCGTGAGGAGTCGTGCCGTAAGTGGTTGGATTTGAGAAGGTCTTACGAGAAGTCATGGCTCTTCAAGAATCGACAGTGAAGATGCAAGATGCAACTTTACAAATCCAGATTCGACCAAAAGGTCGTGATACTTCTATTTGTAGGTTTGCGAGAGTGGTCAAAGCTGTCGGAAGGTTTGACAATACCCACTAAGGGCAGGACAGTTGGTCAGTTTCCCGTCAACCGTCGGAGTGAATATCACTGTTCTTGTCACACAATGGGCTGTTTGTGTAATAGCAAAAATGCCCGTGCAGCAGGATTAGGGACCCGTGTACGTCTGATATGTAACACTTCCCCCCTTTTAGATGCAACGTCCTGGCGCATGTATAGATGTGGCCCGGTGATGGCGGTAGTAGCCGTCGATGAGATGATTGATGTCTTGGAGGTTGTCATAGGGTTTCCAGCTCTTGTGTGCAACATCGTAGCCGTGCCACTTGACGAGATACTTTGTTGTCTTCCCTCGTTGTCGGTGGCCGAGGATGTCCTCGACGACGTACTCCGTGTCTTTGTCAACTTGAACTGGGGGCGGAGGAGGGAAATCTTTGCAAGGGAAGTTCTCTCCGGGGTCTTGATAGTGCTTAAGTCTGCTAACCTCAAACACCAGGTGAACTTGCATAGTTTTGGGGAGTTTAAGTCGTCCAACCAGAGGGGTTTTCATGCGCTCAATCTCAAACGATCCCAAACACTGGGACACGAGCTTAAAATAGCTTGACCCGTGGAGCTTGATGCTTGCCGAGCTAAGGAGGACTTTATCCTTAGCAAGGAAGATGTTGTTGCCAAGATGTCGGACAGCTGCTCACTTCATCGTTGCTTGTGTCTTTGCGAGGGTTTGTTGTGTTTCCTCCCAGATGGTAGTAAAGATTTGGCATCAAATGTCGACTGTGGGAATGATGCTTTGGCTTTGTAGTCCGGCTATTGTGGTGGGAAGTTTGCCATATACCACTTCAAATGGAGTTTTACCTGTTGCGGTGAAGACTGCCAAATTGTATGGGATTTCGGCCGTTGGAAGTCCTTGTACCCAATTCGTCCTTTGAGGCTTGCACACTTTTGGTAGAAGTTGTTTGAGCTTTTGATTTTTCCCCTCAGTTTGACCGTCGGTTTGCAAAGGAAACGCCTTGAAAGTTGAATTCTGCTGCTGTAGCAAGTCATCAGTTCACACCAAAAACGGCTTGTGAATCGACCGTCTGTGTTGCTCGTGATGGTTCTTGGTACACCGTGTAGCCATACAATGTTTTCAAGAAAACAGTCGTACAGTTCCCTCGATGATGACGGTGGTCGTTGTCGGGATGAAGTGGGATGTTTTGGAGAACCTGTCAACAACCTCAAGGATGGCGTCATATCCTTTGGGTGTGACTGGTAGTCTTGTGAAGAAGTCCATGGAGATGTCTGCCCATGGTTCCGTTGAAATTGGGAGCAGTTGCAGAAGTCCGGATGGCCTTCTGCAACAGGATTTTTGTCGCTGACAAGCGTCGCAGGTTTTGTAGAGGTTGGCCATGTTGGATTGCATCTTGTCCCATGAGTAGTTTTTTGCTAGCTTCTTCAGCGTATTTTCCTCTCCAATGTATCCACTTGGTCCGGTGTCGTGGCATTTTTGGGTAGCATACGGTGACATTCGTCGTTCGGGGGAACGACCACTTGGCAACTGAAGCGCCGACGCAAGTAGGGTGCGTCGTACCATAACTTGATCTATACCATATCCACCGTGCTGGTCGTAGCCTCATGCAAACAGTTGCTTAAGGTATGGGTCTCGCTATAGCTGTAGCATTGTCATGTCAGCCATAAAGTCTGGTTGGCGGCTGAGTGCGTCCGCCGAATTGATTTTCCCTAGCCGGTGCTCAATTTCTTAGTCGTACCCGGATTCAAGGAACCACATCCATTGGGTTTGACTTTGGCTGAGATTCGGCTGCATTTTCAAGTGTTTTGACTTGTGGTGGTTGGTGCGCATGATGCACCGGCAATACTCTAGATAGCATCGCCACGTCTTGAATGCATCCACGACCGCCAGCATCTCCTTCTCGTGTACTACGTAGTAGGGTTCCGGTCCTCGTATTTTTTGAGACATGTAGGTGACCAGTTTTTTGTCGTTGCCATGATCTTGGAGAAGAACCAAGCCAATGGCTCGGTCTGATGATCCGCGGCCACGATAAAGCAAACCGTTGGATCAACAAATCTTAGGGCTGGCGTCTGGGTCAGAGCATTCCACAAAGTGGTGAACGCTTCTATTTTTCTGTCTCCCCACCACCACTTGTTTTCTTTTTTAGTGAGGTCGGAAAGAGGTGCTGACACTCAGGCGTGGTCCTATACAAATTGCCGGTAGTAATTGCAGCATCCAAGGATAATCTGAATTTCTCGAACGTTGGTCGCCGTCGGCCAATCAGCAACTGTTGCCATTTCTTTTGGATCCATGGTGATCCGTCCGCCATTGATGAGGTGACCCAAAAACTTGATCAAACATCGACCAAAGTTACATTTTGACAGTTTTCTGAAGAATTCCCTCGTTGTAAAATTTAGCGATCTGTTCGGAGATGTCCATCGTGCTCCTCTGGGATGCGGCTGTACACCGGAATGTTGTCGAGGTATACCAAGACAAATTTGTCGAGGTACAGAAGAAAAACATTGTTCATTTCCGCAATAAACATTGCTGGGGCATTTGTGAGTCTAAACTGCATGACCTTGAATTCGTAGTGCCCGTAGCAAGTTCAGAACACTGTCTTCTCAATGTCGGTGTCTGCCAGGTGTGTATGGTAATATCCACAACGGAAGTCGATTCTAATGGAAATTCAGGCTCCTCGGAGTTGGTCAAAAGTTTGTTTTCTCGGGGAAGAGGATAGTGGTTGTTGATTATAGCGTCGTTAAATGCCCGATAATCCACACACATCTGCATCTTGCCAGTTTTCTTTGTTATGAATAGTACTTGTGCAGCGTATAGTGACGTGGATGGGCGGATGAACCCCTGACTGAGCATCTCGTCGAGCTGCCTTTTCAGATCGGTCAGCTTGCGATCGCTCATTTGAGAGGCCCCTCAAACGGTAGGTCTGCTGCCCGGCTTTAGTTAAATGTGATGATCGATGTCTCTTTGAGGAGGTGAAATATTCCGGAGTTCATTGGGAAAGACATGTGCAAAATCTTAGATGAGGGGTGTAAACTCTTCGGGTGCCATCGCAAACTTTGTTGATGCCAATGGGGCTGATGAGGTGAATGATGAGTCAGTTGCTGCCACTTCCGCCTCTTCCATTCGCTCAAGATGTAGGAGCCATGCATTAGCTCCTTGTCGCATATAGTGCTTGGTCACGTTTAGCGGTATCGGCTATACAGGTTGTCGCTTCTCGGCTTCTACGACTTCCTCTACTTCTTCCACCTCCCTTGCTTCCGCTGTCGGCTTCCATTCCACACGCGAAAGTTGTCTCTTAGCATTGTCAATCTCCACGTAGAGGTCGCCAGTGTTCCAGTTGACCTGTGGATTGTGTCAGTATAAGAAGTATTGTGCGAGGATGATTTTGTGACCACTTATTGGATAACACCTCTAGACCGTTACATCCCGTAGATCCTCTACTTGTAATCGTAGTGGTTCACAGACTCTCTGTATCTGTAATCTCCTGTCGACGGTTTTTCCTTCAAACACCCCTAGTTTGGTCTATAAACCCAGTTTGCAAACCACGTCGTTGCTCAAGAAGATGTGTGAAGCTCCTATATCCAATAGTGCCAGTACCGTTCCGCAAAGTTTGCATCCTCGAGGTTGAACCGTTAGTAGTATAGCCTGTTGGCCATCCTCGTACCCCTCGTTGAACTTTGCAATCTCAAAAACCATGTGCGGCAATGTAGGCCATTCAGATGGGCAATTGCTGGACGCAGATCGCTCCTCACGGACAAGAGTTGTGCCTTTTGCTCGTGCCCTTTGCCGTTTCCTGACTCGTCTTTCTAGAAGTTCCCTCACATTTTGGCCTGCTATCTTCTTTGACAATTGCAGGCAATGTACCCAACATTTCCGTAATTGTATTAGGTTTGTGTATCTTTTTAGCCAAGGACGTCCACTTCCATCGGAGTGGAGGAGTCTGCCGGCTGTTTTTTTTCCATTTCCACGAGAATTGTGGTTAAGAGGATGCTAGCCGCAGGATTCCTAGATCCGAGCATTGTAGTCGGCGCTGTTGATCCTTTCTTCTTCTGTGATCATCTGCGGTAAAACAGAGTTCATCCAGAGAAATGTCTACTTCGGCGATGATCTCGCAGAATCAGAGCATGTACTGCGCCACGCTGGACTGTAGGCGTAGTTGCTGGAGCTTGTACCGTGCATTAGACTTCTCGTTGAAACGTGTAAAGCATGCGAGCATTGCGCGTGAAAATTTGTTCCAGTCGGATGGTGGCGTCAGCGCATCTTGCCACTATGGGTTGATCTGCTCCAAGGGTAGAACGCCTGCAGTCTATGACGTGCGATGGGTGTCGTGGGCCATTGATGAGACCCCGCAGGTCTCTTGCTGCACTTGGATGGTCTTTAAGTCGGACCACCAACTAAGTGCCTGGCCACAGAAAAACGTGGCCGAGAGGTCAATTTTCTTTTGATCGTTGTTGACCAAGCAGTGGTGAAATACATCTCCAAACTCGTTAGCCACATCCAAATTATTGGTCCCTTTTAGTTTGCAAGATCAAACACTTATGATGTAGGCGGACAAGTTTTGGATACTTTCAAGAGTTGGTAAGTTCTCTTGATGAGCACCGCTTCACGCGTGCTTGCGTTGCAAGGAGCCTCCATCACTACGTTGAGTTGTTGGAGGAGGTGGTTGTCGATTCCTTTGAGTGCAAAGATCTGGTTTTCTAGTTCCTCGTTGATTCGTGCCTATTGTCGAGTGCCACTCGTCGTCCTTGCTGTCATTGTCGAGGATGTCGGTTGGGGCGGTTGGGCCATAGCCCTTGGGTCCATGACCGGATTGGTCGCCGAAGCCGTAGGGGTGGTTCCAACTGTTGCAAAGCTTGCCACGCCTGCATTTGCTGTTGCTGCAGGGTTCACGTGCACCGGCATGTTCTTCCTGTGATTTGTGACGTTCATGTTGACCTGTACAGTTTATCGTGACCACTCCGCCATGTCCATACTCGTGCAAATCCCTGATGTGGACCCTGGTGGTACCGGTGCATCATGTGGTGGCAGACTACAAGCTTGGAGCTGACTGACGAACGTCCTAGAGCTCTGGACGCTACCCGGGACCTCCTGTAGTTTTTTTGCAGCACGTAAGAGTTTATGAGCGGACTGGCCGTGAGCCCGATTTGCATGTTTTTGCATTGTGTGTCCATCGTTTGATGCCGAATGCATGCATGTGACCAGTCGTAGCGTCCAGCTTTTGATCATGCACGTCTAGGTTCAGATGTCGTAGCGTTCTGACATGAGTTACGGCTAAAACAGTGGTTTTGGGCCAGTTTTAGGATAGATCTTGCATTGCCGCCTGCGGCACCCGCCGTGCGCCACGACAGGTACTTATGCCATGGACCCGTCATTTGTCATCTCTCTACAAATACCTTTGAAGCATTATGACACTTTGCCTTGTGTCTCCTAACCAAACCCTTGCCATTGTGTGCACGACTTGTGACTGTCGTCACTGTCTGACCAGGCACTCACGCCTAGTCATCGGCTGTGTTACTAGGAAGCTTCCATGCATCTTCTCATGGTATCAGAGTGGTGAGAAAGTTCTCACCAAGCTGCGTGGTTGAGACGCAACGGAGCAGCAATATTGAGAGTTGCCGCTGCAACAGATCCACAAGGACCTATAGACGACGATAGCCGATCGACGTCGACGTCGCTCACCACCACCACGTGAGACTACATCAGCAACAGCCGCTAGCGGCAGCAGGGAACAGCTATAGTAGACTATAGTTACCAGCAGCTGCTGACATTGGCACATGTAGCAATAGCAGCATTGAGCAGTAGCAACAACAAGGTGGGAGCAGCGACGACAGCAACGTGTGGCGGCAGAAGCACAATAGCAGCACGCGGCGAAAACATCACAACAACAACGGTAGAAACAGCCCCGGAAACAACACAACAGTATCCCTGTAGCAGCGGCAACAATAGCGGCGGCAACAACAGCGCAGTAGTAGCAATGGCAGTAGCGCGCGGCGGCGGTAGCAGCGTGTCACAGCCGCAGTGCGCAGCAGTAGCAGCAAGAGTGGTACGCTGCTGCTACCATGACCACGCACGCAACCGCTACGAGACTGCTCTGCACACAGCCGCACGACAACTGCTGCAACTGACGCCGTAGCTGCACAAGCAACTGAGTGAAGGTTACTACGCAGCTTTCACACAGCTTCCACGCAGCCTTTGCGCAGCAAATTCGGAGCGGCCGCCTGCTAGTACGGCAACCGCGATGGTTGACCAAAAAAAGGCAGGGGAGTTGGCATCATCATTTTTCTTTGTTGACGTCATCAGGTCATGCTGAAATCACCAACTTCCTGCTAACATCAGCACTTGCCTTAGTGTTTTTTTTGTATCATTAGGTTAAAATTTGCCTTCGTTTCATCTTCTCGAGAAACGCTTGCATTTTGGTAATTTGATCACGTTGATGTCTCGGCCCATAATGAGCGGGAACATGGCTCCGTCCGGCGATAAGGGAAAAGGGTACTACATCCCTCTTCTTCCTCCCCAGGGGTCATGAGCCCATGTTTGCAGGCTGTTGAGGACCTGCGAAGCCAGCAGGACAAGATGCGTTGCCTGTAGCGGTAGCACACTGACGCCATCCGTACACTCACCGGGCTTCTTCGAGGTCATTCCACGATTCCACGGCAGACCTCTCAGGGAGCGGCCGGGGTCGTACCCTCTTCACAACAGTCAACTCCACCGCAGGAGACAGGAGTTGGAGCCAACCCACCACCTATTGATCCTTGGGACAAGGATCCAGACATGCGAGGTATGGAGGGTGACTCCCCGTAGCGCGATGTTTGTGTGCCTCAGGAGCGTCTTCGCCAGCTTCAGACGAGCACTCGGCCCCCACACACATCTTTATCTCTCGAGTTTAGATTGTCGTCTGATCTTCAGCCCATCGACTTCCCTCTTCCCATCGTCTTTCTTGTCCCTCGTCTTTCCCAGCCTATGGTTGCACTCCCTACGGAATGGCAACCCAAGGACTTTGAGGCACCGTCCCCACGGTATGTCAGCAAGGACAACTTCGGCTGCTGGGAGATCCTCTTCCAGGTTTGGGCCACTTCAAAGGGTGTGTGGCCGTACTATCACAACCCGTATCAGAATACGGACCAAGCACACGTGGTGACAATGGCTAGGGCGATCCACAGACTTCTTTACACCATGGTGCGCGAGACCGTTGTTGACTTGCGCTCGTTCCTTGGCGAGGGGGGCATAGGCACAGGCGCTGATCCACGCGAGGGCTGGGACCTAACACTATCTCTGCTTGCTACAGAGACGCATGCCACCTGCGTCGCGCACATCCGTGCCTTTCATTCCCTTTTCAAGGGGCTTGCCGACCCTGCAACCGACTACTGGTGACGCGCCATGCGCATTTACACTATCCTTGGGACCTTAGGAGGTACACAATTGTGGGCGCTCCACACGATCATGCTCAGAGTTTGCCTTGAGCACACAGACATCTTCACGAGGTACAGCGATTTTGTGCTTGAGCCTTTTTTGGCCTCAATGCAACTTCTTCCATGGGCACACCAACCCTTCCTTCAGGTGACTTCCGCCCGTGAGGCAGCCGTGGCTCGTCAAGAGACCTCCATTGCTACAGCAGTTGTTGCATCACCAACGACACCCTTTGTACAGACTCCTTCTCCATCCTCTGTCACGTCATCCTCCTCCTCTTCCACCCCAATTACAGTGGGGTGTAATCGGGGTGGAAGACGAGGAGGATGACATTGCTGCCTCGACACACAGGGTGTCGAGGCAGCAACACATCGAGAAGAAGGGGCGAAGGAGGCGTGGCTGGGGCCAGTAGTAGTTGCAGCAGTAATAGTAGTGGAGGCTCCATTTAGTGCTACAACTGTGGAGGTACCCATCGCTACACCGAGTGCTAGGAGCCGCTCAACTCGGCGTGGATCACTCGCAGGCTCTAGGTTGCGCACGTACTACGGTTTACGTCGAGTAGCAAATCCTCTGGGCGCGCGGTGACCATGACCGCAGCAGTGCCCGCTTCACCACCGATGACCAGTAGCGACCCATAGTGATGTGACCACACCATCGCCGAGCTCTGACACCTTTTGGCGCTTTGATTTTAGGGAGGTGCGAGTGTGTTGTAACAACCAAGTGGTTCACAGACTGTTTGTTTGTCTGTTCTTGTGGCTCCGGATGACTCATGTGCGGGGGCACAGTCGGCATGTGATGACGATTTCCCTGACTGCAAGGATTGGATTCATGAGTCTCACCTTTGTGCTGTTCGTCGTTCCTCCCCACCTACTACCCAACGCCCGTCTGAGGCCGAGTATTCTATTTTCCATTGTACAGTGACGTTCTCTAGTCGTGATTCTGATGGCACTTGGATCATTAATTTCAGTGACACTCATCACATGACCTGTCATCGTAGTGATTTCTTTGTTCTCGGCCATGTTGCGTCTATTGGTTTCGTCCGCACAGTCTCTGGCCAGTCCTTGCCAATCCAGGGGTCGTATGCTTCTATGGTCCGTCCGGCCCCCTATTTCTTTTCAAGGTGTTGTTTGTGCCTGACCTTGAGCTCAATTTGCTTTTTTTATGTGCTTGCACACTGATGGAACTCTCTGTGGAGCACATTACAAAGTCTGCAACCGTGACTGCTATTGACACTCGTAGCGTTGTTCCTTGTGCCTCTGTTGTGGATGACCTAAATCATGTCTCTCGGACTACTGCTCCTTGCTTCCCCTCCCCCCCCCGCTTGTATTTTTGTCACTGGTGTTCTGTCTTCTGAGCACCAGCGATTGCTTCATCGCCGCTTGTGTCATGTAGGCTCAGACATTGTGTCATGTAAGCTCATTCGCACACAACCCGTCCTTGATCTTGACGTGGCTTCTTTTTAGAAGCCACCCAAAACCGGCTGTCTCTTCTGCGCTTAGGGGAAGATGCATCATTGCACCTACCCTAACTCCTATTCATGCGCACTTTCCTCTCTCAAGTTATTCCATTCGGACCTTCTTGGTCCCCTTCCTGTCGGGTCTCTATCCAATAGGGATCGGTACGTCCTGACCTTGACTGACGACTTCACCCGGATGCGGTGGGTCTACAGCCTGCGCCAGAAGTGTGACGCCGCTCTCGCAATTTTCCTTTGGCTAGTGATGGCTGAGCATCATTCCCGCCACACGCTACACACCTTCTGCTCGGATCGCAGCAGCAAGTTTCTTGGCGAGATGGAAAGCTTCTTTACCGAGCACGGGATTTTTCACTTGGTCTCTTCTCCTGCTACTCCTTAGCAGAATGGTGTTTCTGAGCGCTGGAACTACACCATGGAGGATGCAGTTTGCGCTATGCGGTATGAGTGTGGTCTTCTTGAGTCTTTCGCTTTTGAAGGCTTTGCCTGCATGACTTGGGTGTGGAACCGTCTCCTACACGGTCCTCTTCCAGGCCACGTCACACCACATGAGCTCTGGTTCTGTCACCGTGGTGACCTGCGCCTCGCTCGCGTCTGGGGTTCATTGGCTTCTGTGGGGTACACAGAAGACCAACAGGGGTCCAAGGTCTTACCGCGGGGCGGCTTGTGTGCCTTCATCGGCTTCTCTTCGCGGTTGAAGCCATGGCATTTTTGGGACCCTACTCGTCGTCGCATTGCTGAGTCATGGGACACACTGTTCTTTGACTCCCTCACCCACTATGATCTGACTTTGATCACATCGCTCTCCATCACACACGTTCTTACGTGTGAGGTTTCTTGATGGATGGGGGAGTCTGAACCTGCGAGCACCGCTCGCCGGGTTGATGTGTCCGTTCGATCTCCCTCCACTTCTCTGCCTCTTGATGATCCAGCGATCATCGCTATTGGTCCAGAGATCTCTCCAGTACCGTGAGTTTCTACCCCTGTCCCCTCGCACCCCACAGGTACCCATGATCTTGTACCTGTGCATACTCTTGTGACTGTACCTGTGCCCGCCGACACTCCTGCCTCTGTGCGTGGACCTGCCTCACCTTCTCCTACTATCCTACCTAGCCCCGTGTCTCCTACACCCGCATCTCCTCACACGGCATCACCAGCTCCCTTGTCTTAGCCCTCCCTAGCTGCGATTGTGCCCGTTCCTAAGCATGAGGTGCGCCCTTTGAGCCCGGGCTACTCCCGTGAGGCTGGCGGCCGTCTTCGACCATGAGACTCTAGAGCTCAACAAGTGTCTGGTCCCGCACCCAAGCGCTGTGCTCACAGCATCAAGAGTCGTGTTCCCAAAACAAAAGCCCTAGGCCTGAGTGTCCGGACTGAGTACACAAAGGTACATCCAGCATGTCACGTAAGGCACGACCTCGTCACTCGCAAGTTTCATATCGCTTGTGATGCAGTAGCCGATCGTGTGGTCATCAGAACTAGCACTGAGGCGTGCGCTCTTGTCACATAGAGCTCTCCCTCTATGGCGCCTGACCTGGACACACTGAGGGAAGCTCTCTTGTCACATGATACTGTTGCTTGGGAAAACGCCTGTGAGGATGAGCTTCGTGCACTAAGAGAGCACGGAGTTTACGAGCTAGTTGACCTTCCACCTGGGAGGAAGGCTATTCAGGTCAAGTGGGTCTTTCACAAGAAAGTGTAGCCGTATGGCTCACTAGAATGCCACAAGGCTCGCTTGGTCGTCAAGGGGTACTCTCAGATTGAGGGCATCGATTACACGGACACCTTTGCCCCTGTCGGCCGCATGACCTCAACTCGCGCTCTGTTTGGTGTAGTGGCTGAGCATGATTGGGAACTGATGGATGTGAACAATGCTGAGGTTGAGACGATGCAGCGCCTATTCCTTGAGCTTGGCCAGTTAGTACCTTCCATTGCGAAAACCAGAGTGCTCTTTCCATTGCGAAGAACTCTGGTGTCTTTCTTGCTTGCACAAAGCACATTGCGGTTGAGCATCACTTCGTGCGTGATCTGGTGGATCGACACGTCATCTCAGTGCTGCACGTGTATGGACATGCACACCATTGGGTCATGGGGGAGTGTTGTGATTTGTGACATTCTTGTCGACCTGTGCAGTTTACTGTGACCACTCGGCCGTGTCCATACTCGTGCAGATCTTTGATGCAGACCCTAGTGGTACCGGTACGTCATCTAGTGGCGGACTACCAGCTTGGAGGTGACCGACGACCGTCCCAGAGCTCTGGACGCTACCGGGGACCTCCTGCAGTTGTTTTGTCTCACGCAGGAGTTTATCAGTGGACTGGTCGTGGGCCCAATTTGCATGTTTTTGCATTGTGTCCATCGTTTGATGCCGAATGCATGCATGTGACCAGTCGTAGCGTTTGGCTTATGATCTTGCACATTTAGGTTGAGACGACGTAGCGTACTGACTTGTCTGCGCAGGGTTACGGCCAAAACAATGGTTTTGGGCCGGTTTTAGGACAGATCTTGCACTGTTGCGTGCGACACCCGCCGTGGGCCGTGGCAAGTACTTATGCCATGGACCTGTTGTTTGTAATCTCTCTATGTAAATGCTTTCAAAGCATTATGACACTTTGCCTTGTGTCTTCTAGCCAGACCCTTGCCGTTGTGTGCACGACATGTGACTGTCGTCACCGTCTGACTAGGCACTGATGCCTAGTCAGCGGCTATGTTGTTAGGAAGCTTCCACACATCTTCTCAGTTTTGCTCCTCCATCGCCGAAGTCGTTGCCAAAGACCCGCTACTGGTTGTCAGTTTCGCTCGCTCGCCTCACATCATTGTGGCGAAGTCTATGAAGTCTTGATGTGTGAGATGCACCAACGACTTGTGGAAGGTAGTCCTCCAGATGGGAAAAGTAGCTAAATACCTCTCCAGCATCGCTACACTTTGATACCAAGTGTTGCGCCGAACGGAACGTAGATGGTGCATAGTTGGAAGTTGTGAGGCAAAACACGATTTGGAATTTAGGACACTTGAGCAATTCATGATTAGCGGTAAGTGTAATTTCGATGACAAGTGTCAAAATAATGGAACGTATATATACAAGTGTTGAGTGACGAACGAAGCACAGTTGGGGTCGTTGGGTTGATTGTCGAGCAACGCGTGCGAAGTCACATCGTGAGTGGTAGAATTTGAGAAGGTCTGCCGAGAAGTCAGGGGTCTTCAAGAATCAAGGGCAAAGATGCAAGATGCATCTTTCTGAATCCACATTCGTCTCGATGTGCGAAGAAGTGGACGAAAAGGTTGTGATACTTGTGTTCATAGATTTGCGAGAGTGGTCAAAGCTGTCGGTAGGTTCGGGAACATACACTAAGGGTGGGGCAGTTGGCCAGTTTGTCCTCGACCGTTGGAGTGAGTATCGCGGTTCTCGAGACGTGATGGGCTGTTTGTGCAATAACAGATATGCCGACACGGGAGGATTTGGGACTTGTGTATGTCTCGTACCTTAGAATATGGTTCTAAACTCGGATGAAGTCATCGGTTGTGACCTAGCCCCTAAAAGGTCAGCAGTCGGCCGTGGTTTGCGTTCTCCTCGCAAACCACGGCCGACTCTCAAACGCGAACCACGGTCCACTCTCGGCCGACTCTCAAAAACAATCAAGACTCTACGCCTAGTACCACATGGCCTGCCAATACGATAGACCCTAAAAATTTCCATTTGAACATCAACGGTTTCAACAACCCGGCCAAACACCGCCTACTTCTCAAAATACTCAAATTCCATGGCCCGGACATCTGTATCCTTACCGACAGTAGGCTCGAACACTCGTTTGTGGACCACAACATCCTCAAGAGACACTTCAACCTTATTCCCGTCCCATCACGCTCCTGTCAAGCCAAGGGCCTCCTCCTCGCGTACAAACCAACCTTGAATGTATCCATGATTCCCGACCCCGGATCTCGCTACATGCTCCTATCTGTCAACACTCCAACAATGAGCCTCCGACTTTGCGCCTTATAAGCTCCTCCTCTCTTCTCCGCTGGTCAATCCTTATGGAAAACACTTCACAAAGCGTGCACGGATTTCAAACCCCACATCCTCCTCGGGGTCTTCAACTGTATAACACACCCGCTCGACCGTAGCCCCGCCCGCATCTCCCTAGACACGGGAAATCTCCAGATCATCCTCGACTCCTTAAACATGAAGGATACTTTCCGCGCCAAACACCCTCGGACACGAGAATACTCATACTATTCAAACGCCCACAAAATTCATGCTCGTTTAGACCGGGTCTACGCACCGATGTTTTTCCGCGACGACTGGCTCAACGCCTACTGCGACGCCCAGCAGCTGCTGCACGACCCTCACCGTGACTTCCGTGGGAGCACTGCGATGGCTCATTGCAGCAGCGTCGGGAGAACAGGGGCAGCAGAAGCAGCAGGAGCAGTAGGAGCAGCAGGAGCAGCAGAAGCAGCAGAAGCAGCAGGAGCAGTAGGAGCAGCAGGAGCAGCAGAAGCAGCAGAAGCAGAAGGAGCAGCATTGCTGAAAGGAGGAGTTGTGGCTGCCGGAAGTGCCGGTCCTACTGACACCTCTTGGCGAGGTAAGGTGAGTTTGCTCTGTCCGTGTTTCTTGTCTGCTTGTGCTCTTGTCCTTGAAATTATGTGGGCTTTGCTGCAGGGACCAAGCGTGTGCCGAGCTGCTTTGCTGGGACCGCATGTTGATGCACTGCGTGTGTGTGATCTTGTTTGCAACGAAGAGGAAACCGGAACACACCCTAATAGCCAGCCACAGGTTGGGGCTACGCTCAAACCTCGGGTTGAGAAAACCAATTTCGGCTGGCAAGATTCGGCAGAAAATTTCTGTTCGTCAACTCCTGGGAGTATGCGAGCTTTTTTGACCGCCACTTCGAGATTTACTTGGAACTTCAAAGGTGAACATCGAGTGCCTGCATTCACTGATTGATGGTGGCTGCACGTACAGATTCCCGGCAGAGGACGGGAGCACCAGTCAGTGCGTGTGGGCGAGGACGCACGCGATCACCAGTGCGTGTGGGCTGCTCAGTTGCTGACGTGGCGGCTCTGTTGGCTGCAGCAGGCCCACAAGGCGTTCTAGCACATTGCATGGAGCAAGTGCTGCATGGGACGCTATGGAACCCGGGGGGGGGTGGGGTCGAGTGCTGGAACGGTCGAGTGTACGACCGTCGCAGCGCAGTACTCAATTCAACAAGAAATGACCGGAGAAGGCCGTGCGGCTGGCGCATTCGGTTGTTTCTGCCTTTTGGAGGACTCGGAGTGCCGGTATGGCGGACAAGGATCAACTTGGATGCGTAGAGCAGGCAAAGTGGGGCTTCTGAAAATTGAGAACTTAAACACCTTACAAACTGCAGCTTTTGGCCAAAACGAAGTTTGGTGAAGCAATCCGGTCTCCAAGATTTGGCGATACGCAAAATTTTGGACGTATGGTGGGGGAGAGCAGGGTTAGATTCCTGCCAAGGCCAGGGAAGGGTGGGGAGACCTCCTGATTTTGAGGTTGAACTCCCTGCCATTGGAGTTGAAAGCAGGCCTTACCCATAAGAGCTTTTGAGGTCGTACTGCTGTACAGTTTTTGAGAACAACACCAGCACCGCCACCACCACCACCACCACCACCGCCGCCGCCGCCGCCGCCTCCTCCTCCTCCTCCTCCTCCTCCTCCTCCTCCTCCT
>SZWC01004375.1:52347-71155 GCA_023375785.1 Penium margaritaceum
CCTCCTCCTCCTCCTCCTCCTCCTCCTCCTCCTCCTCCTGCTGCTGCTGCTGCTGCTGCTGGTGGTGGTACCACCATCAATGACAACAAGGATTGTTGACATGTCTTGCCTGCGACTTCGTATCATCCATGGTGAGGCGCTGTGGTGGCATCTGCTCTGGCACAGTCGTTGGACGTTCCTGTCATGTTTCCATCTCCTCGCTGAACCTGGTGTAGCAGTTGCTGATGGGCATGCATGGTCTTGGTCATTGCACTGTAGCTGTGCTGATGCTTTGAGTGGGGGGTTCGGGCAGGTGCAGGCAAGTTGTTTCCTGTGAGTGTGAAGGTTGCGAGAGGGAGTTGTACGGTCAATGGCTCATGTGGAAGTGGTGGTGTGGTGCCATGCCCATGGCATGTTGTTATGTCCAGGCATGAACTTCGATGACTTTGTGGCGTTCCTCCACTTCTTCGCTGCACGTGCTCTAGCCTCACTTCTTATCGGCCAGAGGTGTAGTGTGACGACACTCGTGCAGCTGCTGCACCAGCTTGGCATCCACACGGCCAGCAGCGATGTCGGCAGCGATGGAGGCAGTGGAGCCAGCACGAACGAGGGTGCCGGTATCAGCACCATTGGTAGCAGCACCAGCGGTAGCAACACCAGCGGTAGCAGCACCAGGGGTAGCAGCACCAGTGGTAGCAGCACCAGCAGCAGAACTTCCAACACGGAGAAAAAGCATTATCAGGTGGCTGAAGCCTCGAGCTGCTGCATCAAACAGTTGCAGTCTGCCTGCGTGCTGGGCTGTGCAGCTGAAGCAAAGGCAGGAGCTTGTGCTGCTGCAGTAGCTGCTGCTGAGGCCGCAGCTGTAGGTGCTGCAGCTGATTCAATCTCGGAGTGGTCTGTCAACAGTCTTTGCTACGTCAACGACTGCGGCAGCCGTGGCATTGACTCACTCCAGCAGCACTGTCAGCAAGGGCGATGGGGTCCAGGCTCAGTCGCTCAGGCCTTCTATGACCTGCGTCAGATTGAAAGTGTTTTGGCGGCTGTAGGTCGCAGCGCCTACTACGCACCACTGCGCCTGCGTTCTGGACGTCAATCGAATTGCAGCTGTGCTGGCTGCTCTGCTGGCTGCTCTGCTGGCGAAGCAGGGCATGGTTCCCCACATGCCAGCTGTGCTGATTGCAGCATCGGAGTGGAGACAAGAGCGATGATGCGTGAGAGCGATGGCAGTGTGATGTCTTGTGCAGATGAAGGGCCAGTCAACGTCACCGAGCAGACAGAGAGGACGCGCCATGAGCTGCAAGGGTGTCAAGTGTGCTCTCTCATTAGAGGGCAATGGGGGCGCAAGCTGTCCATGAACAAGGTGGAAAGTGTCCTCCAAAGTTTGTTGCATAAGGCCGGTGGACCCTTGATGTCTGCTTTACTGATNGCCTACTACGCACCACTGCGCCTGCGTTCTGGACGTCAATCGAATTGCAGCTGTGCTGGCTGCTCTGCTGGCTGCTCTGCTGGCGAAGCAGGGCATGGTTCCCCACATGCCAGCTGTGCTGATTGCAGCATCGGAGTGGAGACAAGAGCGATGATGCGTGAGAGCGATGGCAGTGTGATGTCTTGTGCAGATGAAGGGCCAGTCAACGTCACCGAGCAGACAGAGAGGACGCGCCATGAGCTGCAAGGGTGTCAAGTGTGCTCTCTCATTAGAGGGCAATGGGGGCGCAAGCTGTCCATGAACAAGGTGGAAAGTGTCCTCCAAAGTTTGTTGCATAAGGCCGGTGGACCCTTGATGTCTGCTTTACTGATTAAGCAGATGAAATGCTTCTTGATAGACCCCATATCTGACTGTGGGACATGCTTGTAGAAGCTGTCACCATTTCTCTTGTAGGTGTGGTTTCTATGACACACGGAGTGCAGAGTATCCTATGGACAGAGCAGGCAATATCACACTTCTTAAAATGCTTAATCCATTGCTTCTTGCGACTTCGCTTGAGCTTCTTGAAGTTTCTTCCACTATGTTGTCACATGCAGGTGCTACACTTATGCTCACATTTGCGCATGAATGCGCACAGGTCCGACCAGCTAGTGGAAAGTAGAATCTAGTTGCAAGCTCTTATGCAATAGGTGGTTAGAGCCTGAAAATCGCATGAATTACTTGGGTCTCCGAACGGCAAACTGAAAGAAGCACCATATGCGGGAGCACAAACTCCGCATAACTGAGTCATGAATGAGCAAGGGTGACAATGCTGAGAAAATGGTACCCGTTTAATGATCAACGCGAAGACTGTGCACGTTGTTGAAGTTCGTTGGCCACTCACAACTCAGTGCCCTCTTGCCCATCACACACTGTGCATCTCATTGTACAGATTAAATGACATGGCTCAACCTGGGGAAGCAACAGACGTGACAGCTCTGGCAGAAGTCTTTGATGCTCTCTTACAACCGCTGCAGCTTCACCCAGGGGCTCCTTCTGAGACACATGTTGTCATCGTCTAACTCCTTGTGCATCTTATGACTCTGTGATGCTGTGGATGCTAGGGCCCGTACATTCTAACTGCCGTGCCCTGCATCATGTTGCTTGCCTTGAGTATTTATGGGGGAGCTGCATTTCCCGGATGCTGTTCCTTAGGGGGCCACTGTGCCGGGTTGACCCGTGCATTAGTGAGTAGCCGCCGTGCGGTTGATAACCAAGCGGTCGGGCTCGACCCCCGGGTGGCGGTGTGCACTCGCTCGGGCGTGATGCCCGGAGCGAGGCACGCTCACTGGTTGACTTAGTCACGCTCGCTCCACACTCACTTTTGTCTTGTTTGTACCGAACAAAGTGAAGCAAGCTTTCCGCATCCATGGCGTGGCATGTGTCTTGCATGTTCCTGGTTGGTCTCACACGCGTGACCTAGGAAGGTTATCAGTAACTTCTGGTATCAGAACAGGCGAGACACCTCACCACTGCTCACACGATCCTGGTCGCTAGCTTCGATGTACATCCAAGCAATTTAGGTCAAGCAACACCTGTTCGACCTCACCGCAGCAGCGAGTCTTCTCCCCTCGTTGCAACTTCACCGCCGTCTCGCGGATCCACATCTCTCTTGCTCTTCGGAGCACTCGGGACCACTGTTGGGCATCCTCGGCCGCTCTCGGCCACTTATCGCCACTCTTGGTCACCCGCAGCCATTCTCGGCTGCTCGCGACCATTCTCAGCCACTCTCGGCCGTTTTACGACTGCTCTATGCCAGTCGCCAACTCCAGCTGCCCAGCATCTTCAGCTGAGCTCTCAACGTCGCTGCCTCAGCTGCCGTCTCCCAGCAGCACCTCCCTCGGCTGCCATCTCTCTTGGCATCTCTCGCGCAGCCGACCTTCTCAGCCGCCCCTCGCAACTGCTCTCTCTTAGCAGCACCCTCACCGCGCTGCACTGCATCTTCTGCAGTGCCGTGTGACTGCTGAGCATCTGTCAATTACGACGGTAGATCTCCCAATCGCGCACACTGGCGGACGACGTGCCATTGTGGGTGCGTATGCTCGACCAAAGTTACTGGCAGGACGACATTGATGCCGAACGTGAACGGGAGGTAGCAGAAATTGATCGCCAGGTTTACACGCCGGATGACCTCCCACCATCACCACCTCTCTCACCAAGGATGCAACCCACCAGCAGTTCCGAGCCTGCCGAACTTGTCGCTGCTCCCTCGTCTACACCTCTCCCTACCACTGCAGGATCAGCTGATGCATCCACTGCACCCGAGGTTCCTGGCGCCATCCACGGTGCATACTGACTCGATAGGTTTGACTGGGGCTGTCCTTGACGCTGCCGCCGGCGCCGCAGCGACCTTTGCAGCAACAGCTAGGGCCTGCCGTGCTCCTGCACAGACGGCCGTCGGCCGAGCAACTGAAGCATACACACAGTGCTGACGCCCACTGGTGCCCCTCGTGAATCGGGGGCAGGTGTTGTGGGTGTAGGCGCAAGCTTTTGTGCCCCTCTCCCAGGTCTTTCATTTTGTATGTCGATTGTAGCACGTCCCTGGCTCCTTCGACAGCCTTCAGATCAGGCGAGGCGATCATCAGATCGTCAACGTAGACCAGGATGACTGACAAGGGGGCAATGGTCTGGGAGAGGAAAAGTGATGGGTCCGCCGCGCTCTGGACATAGCCTGCTCGTAGGAGCGTGCTAGTGATTTCCTTGTTCCAGCATCGAGGTGACTGCTTCAGGCCGTACATCGCTTTCCGTAGCCCGTACACATGGCCGGTGCCACCCTCAAAGCCTAGGGGCTGGACCATGTAGATCTCTTCTTCCAAATTTCCATGTAGGAACGCGTTGTTCACGTCCATTTGGTGGAGTTCCCAGTCGTGCTGGGCCACCTGGGACCGCAGACCCAGAGCTGTGGTCGTGCGTCGAACTGGTGCGAAGGTCTCAGTGAAATCGATCCCTTCCACCTGAAAAAAACCTTTCGCAGTTAGTCTTGCTTTGTAGCGATCAACTGTGTTGTTTGGCTTGGGTTTCTTTCGCAAGACCCACTTGGCCTGGACGGCCTTCCGTCCGGGCGGCAGATCGACAAGGTCGTAGACCCCATGCTCATCGAGAGCGGCTAGCTCAGCCTCGCATGCTGCGCGCCAGAGTGCCGCATCTGGCCCAGCCAAAGCTTAACGCAGTGTGCTGGGGTCTGGAGTCACTCCCAGCACACTGGGGTCAGGGGCTGCAGTACCTCCACTGTGCGTGGCCAAGGCGTAGGCCCGAGACGGGGGGCCAACGGTGACAGTGGACTCCGCGGAGTCAGCCGTAAGTCGACGCTCGTGAGCAAGAAGAGCGAGGCCTGTGTCGCAGCCAGGGTGCACTTCAGTGAGCCCCTGTTCACTGAGGCCCAAGGGCTTTGTGCCAGGGTCCCCATTGCGCACGCTGCGAGTAGGACGTGGGCAGAGACGTCCGCCCTCACCTCGTCGGTATGGCTCTGGTGATGATTTGGCAGAGACAGGTGGCGGACACTCATCAGACACAGACAGGACTGGTGACGTGCCGGGTGATGCCGGTCCGTCGACTGGGCAGACGAAAGACGGGGACGGCACAGGTGACCTGACTGGTGACGGAGACTGTGTAGGGGGTGCAGACGACACCGGTGACTCTGTTGGTGACAAAGGTGCTGGGGACATGGGCAACATTGGTGGTACAACCGGCGACACATGCTCTTCTATTGAAAGGGATGCGAGAGGAGCGTTGGATGAAGGCAAGACAGGCGGCGTGGTCAATGTGGGTGACGGAGATGTCGTTGGCGTGCACGCCGGTGGGTGGGAAGTACCAATAGCGCCCAGGGTGACCGGGGTAGTGTCACCGGTCACCACACCCCCCCTCCCTGTGCGCGGAGGCGTACCACACCCAGGGGAATGCGCCTGCGGAGTACCACAGGTGGGCAGGTCGCAGAAGGAGAGACGCTCGAAGAATAGGGCATCCCGAGACTCGACAATGCGCCGCCGACTGGGATCCCAGAACTGCCAGGCTTTGGAGCGGGAGGCTACGCCTAGGAACGCGCAGACGCGGCCTCTAGGGGAGAACTTGGACCCAAGCTATTCTGGTGTAAACCAGACGCAGGCAAGGGACCCCCACACACACGCGAGCCGGAGGTCGGCACGACGTCCGTTCCACAGTTGGTACGGGGTGTGTGTGTTCGGGAGGGGGCCGTGAGGGATCCTGTTCCAGACCCATGTCATGTAGGCCATGCCTTCAAAGGCAAATGCTTCAGGCATGCCGCTGTCTACCCGCATGGAACGAACCACATCCTCCATGGTGCGGTTCCAGCCCTTAGACACGTCGTTCTGTTGTGGCGTGGCTGGGGCGGAGAGGTTGTGAAACACTCCCACTACGGCGAGGCTTTATAGATGCAGGTGCGGAATTTGTAGGTGTAGGTGCAGTCTTTGTAGGTAGACCCGTAGGCTTGGTATGCGCAGGCGTAGGCTTTATAGGCGTGGATGCAGGCCTTGTAGGCACAGGTTTTGCAGGTGCAGGCACAGGCTTTGTAGTCGCAGGCACAGGCTTTGTAGGCGCAAGCACATGATTTGTAGGTGCAGGTTTTGTAATTGCAGGCGCAGGTGTTGTAGGCACAAGCGCAGGCTTGGCTAGGCATAGGCAGAGGCTTTGTAGGTGCAGGCACATGCCTTGTAGGCACAGGCACAGGCTTTGTAGTAAAAGGCAAAGGCTTTGCAAGCGTAGACACAAGCTTTGTAGGTGCAAGAACATGCTTTTTAGGTGCTAGCGTAGGCTTTGTAGGCGCAGGGGTAGGCCTTGTAAGTGCAGGCGCAAACCTTGTATGCATAGGTGCAGGCATTGTAGGAACATGCATAGGCTTTGTATGCGCAGGCGCAGGCTTTCTAGGCACAGGCGTAGACTTTGTAGGCGCAGGCCCTGGGTTTGTAGGCCCAGGCGTATGCTGTGTAGGTGCAGGCCCAGGATTTGCAGGCATCCGCCCAGGCTTTGTAGGTGCAGGCACAGGCTCTTCAAGTGCGGGCGCAGGATTTGTAGGCGCAGGTGCAGGCTTTGTAGGCGCAGATGTAGGCTTTGTAGGTTCAGACACAGGTTTTGTTGGCACAGGCGGAGGCTTTGCAGGTGCATGCGTAAGCTTTGCAGGTGCATGCACAGGATTCTTGGGTGATGGCACATGCTTTCTAGGTGCAGGTACAGGCCTTGTAGGCACAATTGCAAGCTTTCTGCACTTGAATTCCTGTGCTTGTCCCTTCTAGGGACAAGCACAGGAATTCTAGGCCCAAGCACAGGCTGTGTAGCTTCATGCGAAGGCTTTGTAGGTGCATGCACATGCTTTTTAAGTGCAGACACAGGCTTTGTCCGACAGGTACAGGCTTTCTAGGCACAAGCACAGGCTCCTAGGCATAGGCACATGCTTTCTAGGCACAGGTGCAGGCATTGTAGGCACAGGGGGAAGCTTTGTAGGCGTAAATACAGGATTTTTTGGGTGTCAGTTCAGGCTTTTTTTATGCAGGTGCAGGCTTTTAGGCAAAATCACAGTCTTGTAGGCACGGGCATAGGCTTTGTAGGCGCAGGCACATGCTTTGTGGGCGTAGAGGCAGGCTTTTGTAGGCGTGGCGCATGCTTTTGAAGAACAGGCACATGCTTTGTCGGCATAGCCGAAAGCTTTGTATGCCAGGCGCAGGCATTTTAGGTGCCGGAGTAGGATTTGTAGGCACAGGCGAAGGCATTGCAGGCACAGGCACAGGCATTGCAAGTGCGGGCGTAGGACTTGTAGGCTCAGGTGCAGGTTTTTTTTGTAGTAGGCGTAAGATTTGTAGGCACAACCGCAGACTTCATATGCGTACGCGTAGAATTTGTAGGTGCACACACAGGTGTAGGATTTTTAGGTGCAGCGTGGGCTTTGTAGGAGCAAGCGCAGGCTTAGTAGACACATGCCTAGGCTTTGTAGGGGCCGGCACAGGCTTTGTAGGTGAAGGCGCAGGCTTGATAGGCACAGACACTAGCTTTGTAGGTACAAGCGTAGGCTTTGTAGGTACAAGCGTAGGCTTTGTAGGTACAGGCACATGCTTTGCAGGTGCAGACGCAGGCTTCTTTAGCATAGGTGAAAGATTTTTAGGCACAGGCGCTAGCCTTTTAGGTGCAGGCGCAGGCTTTGTAGGTGCACGCGCAGGATTTGTGGACGTAGGCACAGGCTTTGTAGTCGTAGGCGCATGCTATGCAGGTGCATGTGCAGGCTTTCTAGGTGCAAGCACAGGCTATGTAGGCATAGGCTTAAGCTTCTTAGGCGCAGGTGCAGGCTTTGTAGGCACAGGGGCAGGCGCATGATTTGTACGCCTAGGCGCAGGCTTTGCATGCATAGGGGCGGGCTTTATACACTCAGGCACAGGCTTTGTGCCCGCACGCGCAGGCTTTGTACATGCACCTGCAGGCTTTGTACGTGAAAACACATGCTTTTCCCACACAGGCACATGCGTTGTAGGTAAAGATGCAGACAATGTAGGCAAAGGCATATGTATTGTAGGTGCAGGGGCAACCTTTGTAGGCGCAGGCACAGTCTTTGCATGCACAAGTGCATGATTTGTAGGTGCAGGCACAGGTTTTGTAAGCAGAGGGGCAGGCTTTGTAGGGGCATGCGCAGGCTTTGTATGCGCATGCACGGTACTTGTACTTGCCGGTGCAGGCTTTTGTACGCAGAGGCAAAGGCTTTGTAAGCTCATGTGCAGGCTTTATAGCCGCATGAAAAGTATTTGCACGTGCAAGCACATGCATTATAGGTACAAGACAAAATTCTTAGGCACAGGCACAGCCATTGTAGGAACAGGCGCAACCTTTGTAGGCGCAGGCGTACGCTTTTTAGGCATAGGCGCAAGCGCACCCTTCGTAGGGACAGGTGTAAGCACAAACATTATAGGCTCAGGTGCGGGCTTCGTGAGCGTAGACACGGGCTTTGGAGGTGCAGACATGGGCTTTGTAAGCACAAATTCAGGCTTTGTGGGCGCAGGCGCAGGCTTTGTGGGTGCAGGCACGGGCTTCCTGGGCGCTGGCGCGGGCTTTGTGGGTGCAACTGCGTGCTTTGTGGATGTAGGTGCGGGCTTTGTGGGCGAAGGCGCAGGATTTTCAGGTACAGGTGCATGCTTTGTAGGCGCAGGCATAGGTGCAAGTTCTGTACGCACAAGGACAGGCTTTGTTCGCATAGGTGCAGGCTTTGAACGCGTATGTGCAGGTGTTGTATGCATGGGCAAAGTCTTTGTACATATAGTCAGAGACTTTGTACGCTCAGGCGCATGCTTTTTGCATAAAGACGCAGGCATTTTAGGCAAAGCCGTATGCACTGTAGGCACAGGCGCAGTCTTTGTAGGCACAGGTGCATCATTCGCAGGTGCAGGCGTAGGCATTGTAGGCGCAGGAGCATGCTTTGTAAGCACAGGCACAGACGCGGGCTTTGTAGGCGCAGCCGCAGGTTTCGTAGCTACAACCAACGGCTTTGTAGGTATAGGAACAGGCTTTGTATGCACAGGGAGAGGCTTTGTATGCACAGGGAGAGGCTTTGTATGCTCAGGTGTAGGCTATGTATGTGTAGAAACAGAATTTGTGGGCGTAGTCGCGGGCTTTGTACAAGCAGGCACAGGCTTTGTAAGCGCACGCGTATACTTTGTACGTGCACGCACCGGCTTTGTAGCCGCAGGCGCATGCTTTGTAGGTGCATGTGCAGGCATTGTAGGCCAAGACGAAGGCTGTGTAGGCGCAGGCACAAGCTTTGTAGGCACAAATGTAGGCTTTATAAGCACAGGTGCAGGCCTTGTAGGCCCAGGCGTAGGCTTTGTAGGCACAGGTGCAGGCTTTGTAGGTACAGTTGCAGGATTTTTAGATGCAGGCGTAGGCTTTGCAGGCGCACAAGCAAGCCTTGCAGGCACAGCCGTAGGCTTTGAAGGAATAGGAACAGGCCGTTTAGACTTAGGCATAGACTTTGTAGGTGCAGGCGTAGGCTTTGTAGGCACATGCACATGCTTTTGTTGGTGTAGGCGCACGCTTTTGTAGGCGTAGGCATAGGCTTTGTAAGCAAAGGTGCATGCTTTGTAGGTGCAGGCGCAGGCTTTCTCAGCACAGGCACAGGCTCTGTTCACCTAGGCGTAGGTTTTTCACACGCAGGCGCAAGCTTTGAATGTGCAAGCGCAAGCTTTGTGCATGCAGGCACAAGCTTTTCACGTCCAGGCGCATGATTTGTAGGCGTAGGCATAGGCTTTCTAGGCAGAAGCGCGCTCTTTGCAGGTGAAGGCATAGGTCTATTCGGTGCAGGCAGAGCTTTGTAGGTGCACGTGCACGCTTTGTAGGAGCAGGCATAGGCTTTGCAGGCACAGGCACAGGCATTGTAGGTAACGGCGCAGCCTTCATAGGCAGAAGCACAGGATTTTTAGGCACAGTCGCAGGTTTAGTAGGCGCAGGCGCAGGCTTTGTTAGTGAAAACACAGAGTTTATAGGCACACGTTAAGGCTCTGCTGGCGCAGGCGCAGGCTTTTTAGGTGGAGGCGTAGGCTTTGTAGATGCAGGTGCAGGCTTTGTACGCCAAGGCACATGCTTTCCACCTGCAGGCACAGGCTTTGTATGTGCAGCCATAAGCTTTGTATGGGCAGTCGCAGGCTTCGTAGATGTAGGCCCAGACTTTGTATGCGCAGACGAGGGCTTTGCAGGCACAGGCACAGGCTCTGTATACGCAGGCGTAGGCTTTGTGGACACATGCACTAGCTTTGTACGCATAGGCGCAGGCTTTGTACGTGCAGGCACAGGCATTATACGCACAGGCACAACCTTCACAGGTGCAGGTACATGCTTTTTCAGCACTGGCACAGGCTTTTTAAGCATAGGCGCAGGATTTCTAGGCCCAAGCGCATATTTTGTAGTTACAGCTGTAGACTTTGTAGGTGCAGGGACAGGTTTTATAGACGTATGTGCAGGCCTTTTAGGGGCAGGCATAGGCTTTGCAGGTGTAGGTGCGGGACTTGTAGGTGCAGGTAGAGGCATTCTAGATGTAGGCACAGACTTTGTAGGTGCAGGCACATGCTTTATATGCGTGGGCCTAGGCTTTGAAGGTGCAGGCTTTGCTGCCTTTGTAGGTACAGGTGTGGGCTTCATAGGCGCAGACACATGTATTGTATGAATTAACACAGGCTTTGCAAGCGCAGGCACATGCTTTGTAGGCATAAATGCAGGCTTTGTAGGCACAAGTACAGGTGCAGGATTTTTAGGCAGAAGCACATGCTTTGTAGGCGTTAGTGCACGATTCATAGGTGTAGGCATAGGCTTTGCAGGCACAGGTGCAGGCGTTGTAGGCACAGTTGCAAGCTTTGTACAAAGGCACAGGCTTTGTAGGCTTAGATGAAGGCTTTGCAGGCGTAGGAGTAGGCTTTGTAGGCAAAGGCACATGCTTTTAGGTGTGGGCACATGATTTATAGTTATAGGCGCAGGTGTTGTGGGTGTAGGCGCAAGCTTTGTAGGTACAGGAACATGTTTTGTATGTGCAGGCACAGGCTTTATACGCCCAGGCACAGGCTTTTGTAGGCACAAGCACAGCCTTTGCAGGGGCATGCACAACCTTTGTAGGCACCGGCGCAACCTTTACAGGTGTAGGCACAAGCACTGTAGGAGTAGGCGCAGGCTATGTAGCCGCAGGCGCAAGCGCAAGCTTTGTATGTGCAGGCCAAGGCTTTGTAGGCACAAGCGTAAGCTATGTAGGTGTAGGAAAAGGCTTTGCAAGTGCAGGCGCAGGCTCTCTAGACATAAGCGCATGCTTTGTAAGCACAGGTGTAGGCTTTGTAGGCACAGGCGCAGGCTTTATATGCAGAGGCCCAGGCATTATATGCTCACGCATAATCTTTGTAGGTACAGGTGCAGGCTTTGTAGGCGCGGGCATAGGCCTTTGAAGTACGGGCACATGCTTTGTAGGTGCAGGCGTAGGCTTTGTATGCCAGGCATTGGCATTTCAGGTGGAAGAGCAGGATTTGTAGGCACAATCG
Organism: Penium margaritaceum; assembly: GCA_023375785.1. Taxonomy (NCBI): domain Eukaryota; kingdom Viridiplantae; phylum Streptophyta; class Zygnematophyceae; order Desmidiales; family Peniaceae; genus Penium; species Penium margaritaceum. Next base: position 63,796 of record SZWC01004375.1, read on the forward strand.
CAGGCATTGTAGGTGTAGGCGCAAACTTTGTAACTGTAGGCGCACGCCCAGGCTTGTAGGCGCAGGCACAAGCTTTCTAGGCACAGACGCAAGCTTTGTAGGCGCATGCGTAGGGTTTGTAGGCACAGGTACAGGCTTTGTAGGCACTGGAGCAGCCTTTGTAGGTGCAGAGGCAGGCTTGATAGGCACAGGTGTAGGCTTTGTAGGCACGGGTGCAGACTTTGTAGGTATAGGCGCAAGCTTTGTAGGCGTAGGCCTAGGCATTGTAGGCACAGGCGCAGGTTTACCAAGCATTGGCGCACGCTTTTCAGGCACGGACGTAGGCCTTTTAGGCGTAGGTGCAGGCTTTGTAGGCACAAGCGCATGCTTTGTAGGCACAGGAACAGGTGCAGGCTTTGTAGGCACAAGCGCATGCTTTGTAGGCATAGGCACAGGTAAAGGCTTCGTATGTGCAGGCAAAGGCTTTGTAGGAACAGGTGTAGGCTATGTAGGTGCAGGCAAAGGATTTGCAAGTTCAGTTTTAGGCACTATAGACACAGGCGCAGGCTTTGTACGACCAGACGCAGGCTTTGTAGGCACATGCACAGGAATTGTAGGCTCAGGTGCAGGTTTTGTCGGAGAAGGCACAAGCATTGTTTTCCCATGCATAGGCTTTGTATGTGCAAGCACAGGCTTTGTAGGTGNGCACAGGCGCAGGCAATGTAGGCATAGGCACAGGTAAAGGCTTCGTATGTGCAGGCAAAGGCTTTGTAGGAACAGGTGTAGGCTATGTAGGTGCAGGCAAAGGATTTGCAAGTTCAGTTTTAGGCACTATAGACACAGGCGCAGGCTTTGTACGACCAGACGCAGGCTTTGTAGGCACATGCACAGGAATTGTAGGCTCAGGTGCAGGTTTTGTCGGAGAAGGCACAAGCATTGTTTTCCCATGCATAGGCTTTGTATGTGCAAGCACAGGCTTTGTAGGTGCAGATGCAGGTGCTGGCTTTGTTGGCACATCCTTGGGCTTTGTAGGAGCAGCCGCAGGCTTTATAGGCACATGCTTAGGCTTTGTAGGCACAAGCACAAGCTTTGTAGGCACAGGCGAAGGCGCAGGCTTTGTAGGCATAGGTGCAAGCTTTGTAGGCACATGTGCAGGCTTTGTAGGCATAGGCACAGGCTTTGTAGGTGCTGGCACAGGCATTTTAGTCGCAGGTACAGGCTTGATAAGCACTGGCACAGGCTTTGTAGGCACAAGCGCAAGATTTGTAGGTGTAGGGGCAGGCTTTGTAGGCACAGGCACAGGTTTTTTTGGCACAGGCGCCGGCTTTTCAGGCACAGGCACAAGCATTTTAGGTGAAGGCACAAGCATTCCAGGGACATGTGCAAGCTTTGTAGGCGCACGTGCAGGCTTTGTAGTCCCAAGCGCGGGCTTGGCAGGCGCAGGCGTAAGCTTTGTAGGCGCATGTGTAGGCTTTATAGGTGCAAGGACATATTTTGTAGGCGTAGGCGCAGGTGCAAGCTTTGTAGGTGCAGGCGCAGGATTTGTATGAGAATGGACTGGCTTTGTATACGCAGGCGTAGGCTTTGTATACGCATGTAGAGGACTTTGTACACACATGCACAGGCTTTGTATGTGTAGGCGCATCCTTTCTACATGCAGGCGCAGGCTTTGTACGTGCAGGCACAGGATTTTTGTGTAAAGTCGCAAGCACTATAGGCAAAGGCATAGGCATTTTAGGCACAGGAGTAACCTTTCGTAGGCACACTCTAGCCTTTATATGTACATGTTTAAGCTTTGTTGACGGAGGTGCAGGCTTTGTAAGTGCAGGCGCAGGCTTTGTAGGTACAATTGTAGGCTTCGTAAGTGCAGCCGCAGGCCTCATAACTGCGGGTGCAGGCTGTTTAAACGTAAGCACATGCTTTGTACGTACAGGCACAGACAAAGCCTGTTTAAGTGTAGGCGCAGCCTTTGGATGCGCATGCATAGCCTTTGCATGTGGAGACGCATGCCTTTGCATGCCGGCGCAGGCACGAGACTTGTAGTTTCCGATGCAGGCTTTGTACGTAGAGGCATAGGCATTGTAACCTCACAAGTAGGCTTTGCAGGCGTACACACAGTCTTTGTACATGCAAGCGCAGGCATTGTAGACACAAGACAGCCTTTGTAGGCAAAGGGACATCATTTTTAGACACATGTACACCTTTTTCTTGTGCAGGTGTAGGTTTTTCAGGCACAGACGCAAGCACAGGCTTTGATGGTGCAGGCGCAGGTGCAAGCATTGTAGGCGCAGGCACAGGCTTTGTAGCCACACACACGGGCTTTGGCGGTGCAGGTGTGAGCTTTGTAGGCACAGGTGCAGGCCTTGTGGGCGCAGGCACGAGCTTTGTGGGCATAGGCCCGGGTTTTGTGGGTACAGGTATGGGCTTTGTTCGTGCAGGCATGGGCTTTGTGGATGCAAGCGCAGGCTTTGTGGACACAGGCCCAGGCTTTGTGGGTGCAGGTGCGGGCTTTGTGGGCGCAGGCGCCGGCTTTGTGGGTGCAGGCACGGGCTTTGTAGGCACAGGTGTGGGCTTCTCAGGTGCAGGCATGGGCTTCACAGTAGCAGGCGCAAGCTCTGTAGGTGTAGGCACGGGCTTTGTAGGCACATGCCCAGGTTCTGTAGGTTCGGGCATGAGATTTTTAGGCACAGGTGCGGCCTTTATAGGTGCAGGCGCGGGATTCCTAGGTGCAGGCGCAGGCTTTGTAGGTGCAGGCGCGGACGCGGGCTTCGTAGGTGTAGGCGCGGGCTTCGTAGGCTCAAGAGCGGGCCTTGTAGGCGCACGTGTAGGCTTTGTAGGTGCAGGTGCGGGCTTTGTGGGTGCAGGCGCGGGCTTTGTAGGTGCAGACGTGGGCTTTGTAGGGACATGCGCGGGCTTCTTTGGCGCAGGCGTGGGGTTTCTAGGCACAGGCAAAGGGATCATAGGCAAAAGTGTAGGCTTTGTAGGTGAGGCGTAGGTTTTGTATGCATAGGCGCAGGCCATGTAGAAGCAAGCGTAGCCTTTGTAGGCGCAGAGCAGCCGTTGTAGGTGTAGGATCAGGCTTAGTAAGTTCAGGTGCAGGCTTTGTAGGCACATGCCCAGGTTTTGTATGTGTAGGCACAGGCACAACAGGCGCAGGCACATGATTTATAGACACTGGCCCAGGCTATGTAGGCACAGACACATGGGCATACTTCATAGGCACAGGTGCAGGTTTTGTAGGCGTAGGCGCAGGCTTTATAGGCACAAGCGTAGACTTAATAGGCGCAGCCACATGCTTTGTAGGCGTAGGCATAGGCTTTGTAGGCATAGGCACATGCTTTGTAGGCGCAAGTGTAGGCGTTGTATGCGCAGGCGCGGGCTTTGTATGTGCAGGTGCAGGCACAGGCTTTCTTGGCACAAGCGCAAGATTTTTAGGCGCAGGCACATGCCTTGTAGGCGTAGGTGCAGGCTATGTAGGCACAAGCACAGGATTTGTAGATGCAGGTGCAGGCTTTGTGGGTGCAGGCACAGGCTTTGTAGGTGCAGGTGCAGGTTTCGTAAGCGCAGGTGCAGGCATTGTACACGTAGGCACATGCGTTGGATGCACACGTGCAGGCATTGCAAATGCAGGCGCAGGCTTTTTACGCACAAGCGCAGGCTTTGTAGAAAAAGGTGTGGGCATTGTAGGCAATTCCACAACCTTTGCAGGTGCAGGCACAAGCTTCGTAGGTGCAAGCGCAGGCTTTTTGATCAACGGCACAGACTTTGTTGGCGGAGGTGCAAGCGATATAGGCAGAGCCGCAAGCTTTGTAGGATCAAGCGCAGGCTTGGTATGCGCATGCACAAACTTTTTATGGGTAGGCGCAGGCATTGAAGGCACAAGAAAGCCTTTTGTAGGCATAGGCACAGTCTTTCTAGGCGTAGGTGCAGCCTTTGCAGGCACAAGAGCAGGCTTTGTAGGTGCAGGGAACACTTGATAGGTGCAGATAAAGGCTTTGCGGGCGCAGCTGCAGGACTTGTAGGTGCAGGTGCAGGCTTTGTAGGCACAGGCACAGGTTTTATAGGCACAGGCGCAGGCTTTGGATGTGTAGGCACAGGATTTGTAGGTGCAGGCGCAGGCGCGGGCTTTGTAGGCGCAGGCGCGGGCTTTGTGGGCACAAGCGCATGCTTTGGAGGCACAGTTGCAGACTTTGTAGCCATAGAATCGGGCTTTCTAGGTTTAGGTAGGTGTTTTTTAGGCACAGGCTCAAGCTTTGTAGGCAAAGGCGCAGACCTTGTGGGCACAGTCGTGTGCTTTTTAGGTGAGGAAATGGGCTTTATAGGCGCGGGCACGTGCATTGTAGGTGCAGACGCGGACTTTGTAGGCCCATGCATAGGCATTGTAGGTGTAGATGCAAGCTTTGCAGGCATAGGAGCAGGCTTTGTAGGTGTAGGCGCGGACTTTGTAGGCGCAGGCGTAGGCTTTGTAGGCGCAGGTGGGGCTTTGTAGGCAAGGGCGTGGATTTTGAACGCACAGTTGTGGGATTTGTGGGTGTAGATGGGAGGGCTTTGTAGGTGCAGGAGGGGGCTTTGCAGGCACATGCGTGCGCTATGTAGGCACATGTGCATGCTTTGTACGTGCAGGCATATGCTTTGCAGGCACAGGTGCAACCTTTGTAGATGCATGTGCGCCCTTTGAATGAGCAGGCGGGTGCTTTGTAGGCACAGGCATGCGCTTTGTAGGCCCAGATGTGCATTTATAGGCAAAGGCGTGCACTTTGTGGGTGCATGCACACTCTTTGCAAGTGCAGGAACACGCTTCACAGGTACAAGTACAAGCGTTGTAGCCACAGGCACGTGGTTCGTAGGAACAATTGCATGCTTTGTAGGTGCATATGTATGCCTTGTAGGCACTAGCACACACTTCATAGGCATAGGCGCGTGCTTTGTAGGCGTAGGCATGCACTTCAAAGGCCAAGGCACGTGCTTCGTAGGTGCAGGCGCATGCTTCATAGGCCCATGCTCTCGCTTTGTAAGCGTAGGTGCGCGCTTTGTAGGTCAGGTGCACAGGCAGGGCATCATAGGTGAAGGTGCAGGCATTGTAGGTGCATGCACAGGATTCGTAGTCGCAGGTGCGGGCCTTCATAGGCGCAGGCGCGGACTTTGTAGGCCCAAGCGCGGACTTTGTAGGCACAAGCAAGGGTGTTCTGGGTGCAGGAGCGGGCTTTTTAGACTCAGGCGCGGGTTTGTAGGCACAAGTGCGGCTTTGTAGGCGTAGGAGAAAACTTTTTAGGCGTAGGCATGGGCTTTTTAGACACAGGCACGGGCTTTGTGGGTGTGGGCGCGGGCTTTGTAGGCAAAAAGCGTGGGCTTTATAGGCATAGTCACCGGCTCTAAAGGCACAGGTGTGGACTTTGTGGGCGTAGGCGTGGCCTTTGCAGGCACAGGCATGCGCTTTGTAGGTGCAAGCGCGTATTTTGAAGGCGCAGGTGTGCACTTTGTAGGCGTAGGTGCACGCTTTGTATGCGGATGCATGTGTTGTGCAGGCGCACGTGCGTGCTTTGTACACACAAGCGCGGGTTTTGTTGGTGCAGGCACGCGCTTTGTCAGCAAAGGCGTGGAACTTAAAGGCACAAGCGTTCACTTTGTAGGCACAGGTGTGCGCTTTGTAGGCATAGGAGCACGCTATTTAGGCACAGGCGTGTGCTTGCTTTGTGTAGGTATGTGCTGCGTAGGAACAGGCACGTGCTTTGTAGGCGCAAGCACGCGCTTTGTAGGCACAACACGCGCTTTGTAGATCCAGGTAACACTTAGCAGGCACAGGCACGCACTTCCTAGGCTTAACTCGCACTTCACAGGCACAGGCACACGCTTGTTTGGTGTGTTATACACTTTGTAGGCACACGCAAGGGTTTCGTAGGCACACGTGCAAGCTTTGAAGGCGTAGGCGCGGGATTCATCGGAGCAGTTCCGGGCTTTGTAGGCGCAAAGCCAGGCTTTGTAGGCGGAGGCGCGGGCTTTGTCGGCGCAGATGCGGAATTTGTACGCACAAGCACGGGCTTTGCAGGTGCAGGCGTGGTCTTTGTAGGTGCAAGAACGGGCTTTGTAGGCGCAGGCGTGGGCTTTGTAGGTGCAGGCACAGGATTTGTAGGTGCAGGCGCAGGCTTTGGAGGTGCAAACCCTGGCTTTTGTAGGCTCATTCGCAGGCTTTGTAGGTGCATGCGTGGGCTTTGGAGATGCAGGCGTGGGCTTTGGAGACACAGGCAAGGGATTTAGAGGCACAGGAGTGGGATTTGGAGGCACGGGCATGGGCTTTGGAAGTGTAGGTGTGGGCTTTGCAGGCGCAGAATGGGATTTGTATGCACGGGCGTAGGGTTTGTAGGCGTAGGCACGGGCTTTTAAGGCAAACATGCGGGGTTTGTAGGCACAAGCATGGGCTTTGTAGGCGCATGCATGGTCTTTGTAGGCACAGGTGCGGGCTTTGTAAGTGCAGGCACGGGCTTTATGGGCGTACACATGGGCATTCTGGGCACAGGCGTAATATTTGTAGGCGCAGGCGTAGGCTATGTAGGCGCAGGCACGGGCTTTGTAGGCACACGTATGGGCTTTCTTGGTGCAGGCATGGGCTTTGTGGGCGCACCCGCTGTCTTTGTAGGTGCACCCGTGGGATTTTTAGGTGCACCCACGGACTTTCTAGGTGTACGGGCGTGCTATGTAGGTGCATGCAAAAGCTTTCTAGGCACAGGTGCAAGCTTTGGAATTACAAGCGCAGGCTTTGTAGGCACAGGTGCATGGTTTGTGCACGTAGGCGCAGGCTTTTCATGTGCAGGCACAGACTTTGTATGCTCAGGTGCCAGCTTTGTACATAAAAACGCAGGCATTGTAGGGAAATCCATAGACATTCTAGGCGTAGGCGCAACCTTTGTAGGCACACGCGTAATCTTTGCAGCTGCAGGCGCAAGCATTGTAAGCACAGGCACAGACACAGGCTTCATAGGCACAACCGTAGGCTCCATAGGTGCCAGCTTCGGCTCTGTAGGCGCAGGCGGAGGCTTGTTATGTGCAAGCGTAGGCTATGTATGTGCAGGCACAGGCTTTATAGGCCCGGGCACAGGCTTCGTAAATGCAGGCACAGGCTTTGTAAGTGCACACGTATGCTTTGTACACGCACACACCGGCTTTGGAGGAGCAGGCACATGCTATGTACGTGCAGGCCCAGGCTATGTACATACAGGCGCAAGCTTTGTAGGCTCAGGTGCAACATTCATAGGTGCAGGTTCAGGCTCGGTAGACGTAGGCAAGCTTTGCATGTGCAGGCACAGGATTTTTATACGTAAGCACATCTTTTGTACAAGAAGGCGCAAGCTTTGTACCCGCAGGCAAAGACTTCACACATACAGGT